>WNWK01017145.1:0-43090 GCA_009830355.1 Cherax destructor | reverse complement strand
AGATGTCAAAATGCTATTCTTATTTTTCCCATGCACCCATATTGTGCAACAGTTATTTGGTTGATGTCCCCCTTTTCGGGGGATGTGCTGGTATGATGCTCACCCGATGATCCTTTTCCCTTGGTGAGTTTTCGCCTTTCCCCTCCTAGTCTGTATTCCATCTGCGGTCTTTTTCCCCCTTTTCCCCGAAGTTTCCAACTTTGCACTTGTTAGTCCCCCCCTTTGTGTCCTTTCTTAAAAATCGGACTAGGGTTTGCTCTCTTCCCACCTCAGGAGTTGATTTATCGATAGATTTATTGAAGAATGTTGTTAGTGGTACATACAGTTCATCTGCTCCCCCCCCAGGACCCAAGGTGAGATATTATCGGGCCCCAGCGTCTTCGAGATATCTAGTTCCCTTAGCAGTTTTTTCCCCTTCCTCGGTTGTGTACAGTGTGTCCAGCCGCTGGTGCCCCCTACCACCTGGGTTTTTGCTGGAAGCCCCCTCTGTCTCCACTGTGAATACCCCCCTGAATCGTGAATTGAGCCCTCATACTTCCTTGTCGTTCCTTGTGAGCTTCCCTCCATCCTTTATTCCCTCAGTTTGATTATTGGTCTTTTACTGTAGTTGTATGGATCTTACCTCCCTCATCACTTCCAAATTGTTCCACTTCCACTCTATGACTAAGAAGAACTTCCTAACATACATGTGACTCATCTGAATTTTCAGCTTTCATTTTGATCCCTTGTTGGGTGTCACATCTCTAAAACATTCTGTCCTCCCTTCCCTCCTGTCCTCCAGTGTTGCAGAATGAGTTCCCTTTAACCTCTAATCGTTGGACATCCTCAGCTTCGAGACTAGTCTTGTTGCAAACTTTTGCACTTTCTCAAATTTTTGAGGTTTTTGACCATGTGTGGGGTCCATTCTGGTACTGCATACTCTAAAAAGGGCCTGACATAACTTATACAGTGTCTGAATGATTTCTTTCAGATGTCAAAATGCTATTCTTATGTTTGCCATGCACCCATTTGTGCAACAGTTATTTGGTTGATGTGCGCCTCAGGAGATGTGCTCGGTATGATGCTCACCCGATGATCCTTTTCCCTTGAGTGAGTTTTGCGCCTTTACCCTCCTAGTCTGTATTCCATCTGCGGTCTTCTTTGTCCTTCCCGAAGCTTCCAAATTTGCACTTGTTAGTGCAGCCTGTCTGTGTCCTTTCTTAAAAATGGGGACTACGTTTGCTCTCTTCCACACCTCAGGTAGTTGACTTGTATCGATAGATTTATTGAAGAATGTTGTTAGTGGTACATACAGTTCATCTGCTCCCTCCCCAGGACCCAAGGTGAGGTATTATCGGGCCCCAGCGTCTTCGAGATATCTAGTTCCCTTAGCAGTTTTTCCCCTTCCTCGGTTGTGTACAGTGTGTCCAGCACTTGCTGGTGCCCTACCACCTCGGTTTGCGGGAAAGCCTCCTCTGTCTCCACTGTGAATACCTCCTGAATCGTGAATTGAGCCCTCATAACTTCCTTGTCGTTCCTTGTGAGCTTCCCTCCATCCTTTATTCCCTCAGTTTGATTATTGGTCTTTTACTGTAGTTGTCCTCCCAATGTGTCTTTTGTAACAGCTCCGGGTCAGATTTGGCTTTTGATGCTATGTCATTCTCGTGTTGAGTGGCCTCTCTCCTTATCCATGCATATTCATTTTTTGGATATTCGGCTCATCTCTCCTGTTTTCCTGGGTCCTTTGCCTTCTGTACCTTTTCCATGTTCTCTAATTTGGTTTTGGGCTCTCAACACCAAACCATGGGCTCACTCTGGTTCTGCGTTGTTTCTTCCCCCTTTGGGCGTTTGTCCCTGCGCTTCCTGCACCTTGTGGTCACGTTTTCCCGTCATTTCATTTACTGTCTTCCCCTCTGGTGTGTGTGTGTGTGTGTGTGTACTACCTAGTTGTTGTTGCAGGGGTCAGTCATAGCTCCTGGCCCCGCCTCTTCATTGCTACCTGGGTCATTTCCCTACCCCATGAGCTTTATCATACCTGTTGTACTCACCTATTTGTACTCACCTATTTGTGGTTGCAGGGTCGATTCATAGCTCCTGGCCCCGCCTCTTCACTGATTGCTCTAGGTCCTTCTCTCCTGCTCCATGAGCTTTATCAAACCTCGTCTTAAAACTATGTATGGTTCCTGCCTACACTACGTCACTTTCTAGGCTATTCCACTTCCTGACAACTCTATGACTGAAGAAATACTTCCTAACATCCCTTTGACTCATAGGAGTGTGTGTGTGTGTTGTGTGTACTCACCTAATTGTACTCACCTAATTGTGGTTGCAGGGGTCGAGACTCAGCTCCTGGCCCCGCCTCTTCGCTGTCGCTACTGAGTCTCTGCTCTCCCTGCTCCATGAGCTTTATCATACCTTGTCTTAAAACTATGCATGGTTCCTGCCTCCACTATATCTTTCTCTAGTCCATTCCACTTCCTGACTACTCTGTGGCTGAAGAAATGTTTCCTGACATCCCTTTTGACTCATCTGAGTCTTCAGCTTCCAGTTGTGTCCCCTTGTTTCTGTGTTCCTCTCTGAAACAACCTGTCACTATCTACCTTGTCAATTCCCCAGCATTTTGTATGTCGTTATCATGTCTCCTCTGACCCTTCTTTCCTCCAGTGTTGTTAGTCCTATTTCCTCAATCTTTCTTCATAAGACAGACCCTGAGTTGTGGAACTAACCTTGTCGCAAACCTTTGCACTTTCTCTAGTTTCCTTACGTGCTTGACCAGGTGTGGGTTCCAGACTGGTGCTGCATATTCTAGTATGGGCCTGACGTATACGGTATACAGTGTCTTGAACGATTCCTTGTTAAGGTAACGGAACGCTAATCTAAGGTTTGCCAGACGCCCTATGCTGCCGCAGTTATCTGGTTGATGTGTGCCTCCCGGGGACGTGTTGGCGTTATACTCACTCCAGGTCTTTCTCCTTTGCCGAGGTTTGTAGCCTTTGTCCGCCTAGCTTGTACTCTGTCAGCGGTCTTCTTTGCCCTTCTCCGATCCTCATGACTTTGCATTAGGAGGGATTAATTCGAGAAGCCAACTGCTAGACCAGATGTCGAGCTTGTCCAGGTCTGTTTGCAGCCCTGCCTGGTCCTCTTCCGATGTGATTCTCCTCATTATTTTCACATCATCCGCGAATAGAGACACTTCTGTGTCTATCCCGTCCGTCATGTCATTTACATATACCAGGAATAACACTGGTCCTAGGACTGACTCCTGCGGTACACCACTGTCACAGGCGCCCACTGTGATACCTCACCACACACCATGACCCGTTGTTGCCTCCTTTGAGGTATTCCTGATCCATTCCAGTGCCCTTCCTGTTATACCTGCTTGTTCTTCCAACTTCTTTACTAATCTCATGTGAGGAACTGTGTCGAAGGCCTTCCTGCAGTCCAGGGAAAAAGCAATCAACCTACCCTTTCTCTCCTGCCTTACCTCTGTTACTTTATCATATAACTCTAGGAGGTTTGTTACACAGGATTTGCCTTCCCCGGGAAACCGTGCTGTCTGGTGTTTATTATCCTGTTCTGCTCAAGGTGTTCCACCATTCTTTTCCTGATGATTTTCTCCAGGACTTTGCACACTATACATGTAAGTGACACCGGTCTATAGTTTAGTGCCTCTTTTCTGTCTCCTTTTTTAAAAATGGGGACTACGTTGGCCTTCTTCCATACCTCAGGTAGCTGCCCAGTTTCAAGGGATGTGTTGAATATTATGGTAAGTGGCACACTCAGTACCTCAGCTCCTTCCGAAGAACCCACGGGAGATATTGTCCGGACCCATCGCCTTTGAGGTATCGAGGTCACTGAATAACTGCTTCACTTCCTCCTCAGTTGTGTGTTGCCCTCTAGCACTTGGTACATCCCTTGTTGGTGAGAACCATGTCCTGTCTACCCAGCTGCCTTCCTTCCTCCATTGTGAATACTTCCTTAAACCTCAAGTTGAGCTCCTCACATACCTCTTGATCATTACTTGTGAGGTCCCCATCTTCTCTCCTCAGCCTTATCACCTGGTCCTTGACTGTTGTCTTCCTTCTGATGTGACTGAACATCAGTTTCGGGTCGGACTTAACTTTCGATGCTATGTCGTTTTCGTACTGTTTCTGGGCCTCCCTCCGTACTTGTGCATACTCGTTTCTAGCTCTTCTACTAATCTCTTTGGTTACTTGGGTTCTTTGCCTTCTGTACCGTTTCCATTCTCTGATACTCTGAGTCTTTGCCTCCTGCACCTTTGGGTAAACCAGGGCTCTTTCTGGTTTTCCCATTTAATCCTTTGCCTCTGGGTATAAACCGTTCCTCTGCCTCCTTGCACTTTGCCCCTACGTATTCTATCATTTCATTTATTGTCAGTCCTTCCATTTCCTTTCCCACTGAATGTCCTGCAGGAAATTCCTCATGCCCGTGTAGTTTCCTCTTTTAAAGTCTGGTTTGTCTCTATCGGTACTGTTTTCCCTCTCCACCTGTAGCTCTACAATGTACTCAAAGCTAAGCAGCATATGGTCACTGGCTCCCAGGGGGCTCTCGTGCGTTATGTCTTCAATATCTGAGCTGTTCAGGGTGAATACAAGGTCCAGTCTTGCTGGTTCATCTTCTCCTCTCTCTCTGGTCGTGTCCCTGACATGTTGGTGTGTGTGTGTGTGTGTGTGTGTGTATGTGTGTGTTTGTGTGTGTGTGTTGTGTGTGTGTTGTGTGTGTTGTGTTTGTGTTGTGTGTGTGTTGTGTGTTGTGTGTGTGTTGTGTGTGTGTTGTGTGTGTGTGTGTGTGTGTGAGTGTGTTGTGTGTGTGTTGTGTGTGTGTGTGTGTGTGTGTACTCACCTAGTTGTTGTTGCAGGGGTCGAGTCATAGCTCCTGGACCCGCCTCTTCACTGGCCGCTACTGGGTCACTCTCCCTGCGCCATGAGCTTTATCATACCTGTGTGTGTGTGTGTCAGAGAGAGAGAGAGAGAGAGAGAGAGAGAGAGAGAGAGAGTCGAGTCTATCAAGTAAGAAAAACAATCCACATTGAACGTGCCTCCTACGCTGCTTGGATAGTTAACAGTAGGACAGTATAGCAGAGGTCTCACTCCCAATGTTGCACTTCAACTTACTTGTCAATATAATTTCTGGGAAAAGATTGTTGAAATGCTTCCTTGACATAAAGAAATGTGCGTAAATTTTTTAGGCAAGGCAAAAGCAGGCTATCACAATCATCAACTCGCCCTCTACTTCTACCACCACTATTATTCTTCTTTTAATATGCCATTGCCTAGTAATCGTCCTTATGTAGATTCAGAACTAAATTCATATATCCACTGACTTCAGACCTCCCTGCATAGTTTCTGGTTAAATGCGAGGTTTGCAATAGTTCTTTAATGAATGTATTGTTTTTGTACGATTCAGCGGGTAGTTTATTCAACTGCTTTTTATGTATTTTGAGTAGTAACACTGGATAGCATATTCAATGAATACTCTAAAATATTTATCACATTGTTATTTCCAGTCCCTAGTTATGAATCCTAGCATTCCTTTGACTTTGCTGCTTGAAGATTTGAATTATTTATTTGAGATAATTTGGTATGATTATTGCAAGGACTTTTTTTTTGCTTCTTCTTTTGTCTCTGCGTAAATGGAAGAATATATTCCATAACCCCTGTCCCTGAATGCATGGGTTGGAATAGTGCAGAGTGCAACATAAGTGTAACATTCACAAGTCACCATATGGAAACTATTTTTCAAATTTCTTAGATGAAAATGGAAAATGAGGACACACACTGCCCATTTCTAATTATAACCTTCCAAAGAGACCAAACAGATCAGTATCTTAAAATACACAAAGACATTAAGCTGGAAGCAATTCGGAAGTTGCATTATAAATTTATCATTGTTGAAAATTTGAGGAAATGGGAAGCAACATTATGAAATTATAGTATAAAAAGCGGCATTTCAATTATCCAAATTTCTTTGGGACCTACTGTACATAGACCAAAATCAGTCCAACCTTTTCTCTATGTAAATGTGACCAGCTTTTAAGTAGTTAGGATATAATTAAATTTTAAGTTTTGGGTACCTAAAACAAATTTTTAACAATAGTCTTTCAAGTACACAGATTTTAAAGACACGTAGAAGTATATTATATAACTTTAACCCAATAAAGTCAAACACTGTGACTTATTTCTGATCATAAGAAACATTCTCTAGTTGTTTCACAGAAACTAATTTGATTTTTAAAACTAGCACGTTAAAACTTACACTTCCTAAATCAATATTAGGAGTTTGAAACCGACCCAAAGATGCATTATCCAGTTACTGCACAGAATCCTAAAAACTCTGCACCAACACAGCCTAATCCCGAAAACAAGGTTTCAACCAATCCATACGATGTATCAGCCATTAATTTGTTGTAATCAGGAGAAAGTACTAAGCTTGTAGGGGTAATATAGCGTCTATGAAATGGGCGGCATTTAGATTTTATCCATAGAAGGGTAGGATAAGATGTGCAATATTGTGTAATGCGAAATATTATTATTTCATACCGAGATTGAAAGTTGCAAAGTTGCATCTACTTACTCATCTAACAATACCAACCTTCTAGGTACGATACAACAATGTTGAAATTTTGAAGATGATCACAAGAAGGTATTTACAGATATCTCGTGAAAACCATCCTATATAATATTGGATACCTGGCACCTGTACTTGCCACTTGCTCCATCACCTCGTAATAGTTGACCATTGTTGAAAATTTGATGCTGTTTAGTCAGATAGGACGTGATGTCTCTAGCATCACGTTATTTACTAGACTAGAAAAATTTTAAAACGTTTTAGAAAAGCGAGTTTTCAAAATTAATTTTCATTTTGTAGTTTTATTTATTTGTTTTCCAATTCCCTAAGACAAAGCATTTAATAAACACTATCTAAAAATGTTAAATTGGCAGATTGGCGTATATAGAGCCCAGAGTCAATAGAAAAATACTTCCAATTAAGCTACGCCAAGGCAAGAGTGTTTGAAACCAAACATTCATTCTCTTCGTTGTTATTAAAGTGAAATCAATTTATTTGACTTTATTAAATGAAAGCTAAGCTTTCTTTTAATAATAACATTCAACACAGAAAATTTTAAGGCTAAAAGAAAAAAAATACATTTTCCAGTAATTACTCCGAATCCAACGTTACCTATTTTTTTTTTTTTAACAATTTCATTCATATTTAACATTTGCACCTAAACTGTCTAAACATATATTGTGTATTATTGAATGATCAAGCATTAATATATCGAAGGCGATATGAGTATGTGTTCTTTAGTCATTGAAGGGGAATCAATATCACTATTTTGTAAAATTGGCAAATTGGGAATTATGCAGCTAAATAACCATTACTAAAAATTTAAAACCGATCAGAAGAAGCATTCTCTAGGTGTGTCACTGATTTCAGCAATTCTACATTTTATGAACTTACTGTATTTATTACACTGACAAACTTGCCTTCACACAACTAAACGTAATGGGGACTGTCCCGACAATAAGATGCATCGGCCATTAAAAAACTGAAGCCATTCAGAAGAAGAATATTCAAAATGTCACACTACTGTACATACAATTGGCATATATGTCCTTACAAACTTGAATTTCACTCTCCGCCGTCGTTGATTTGAGTGGCCCCATTTCTGAAAGTTTGAAGCTAGGCTGCAGAGGGTTTTGGAAGTTATCAAAGCCATTCCAGGATGCTGTGAACGGGTTCAATGAATTTGGTCATAGGGTACCTGCACAGTCCATTTTTTCCTAGAATAATGCTCAATATACCACACACCAGAGTGCAACATTTGCAGCCAGTGAGATGAGATCTCCTGTTAAGAATGAAATAAAAACGAAAAGTCGGAGGAAGACAAAATAATTCTAGCAACTACTTAAAAGTTCCTCTTCGTGAATGTATAATTATTCACTTTGTATTGGTTAACATTGGTAAATCTTCCTCGACTCCGCCTACTGTGCTATAATATAAATGTATCTCCAAGTATTGATAAAGAACAGTGAACGAGCGTGGAGAGAGAGAGAGAGAGAGAGAGAGAGAGAGAGAGAGAGAGAGAGAGAGAGAGAGAGAGAGAGAGAGAGAGAGAGAGAGAGAGAGAGAGAGAGAGAGAGAGAGAGAGAGAGAGAGAGAGAGATAGAATGGATGGGGGTAGAGCCACACATGACGCTCTGATACACAGAGTCCCAAGGATTAATGCAAAGCTAATTCCTCTTTAGAGTTATGTCTGCCATGCGTGACCTAGCGTTGTCAATCATCTTCATCTCTCCTTCAACCCATGCTCAATCTCAACCCGTCTCTTATTCTCCATCATCTATCATTCTCTCATCCCACACTCTTGTTCTCTCTCATCCCATAATCTCCTTCACCTCGATTATTGAGTTGATACTTATATATATATTTTTAGTTTGCAATAAAGGGAAGTATGATACTTCCAGAAAACGTTTTTCTATAATTGGGAAATAAAAAGTGGCACTTCTCAACAACAATTCCCGACATCGATTTTCTGCGATACACTATCATGAAAAATTAGTAGGCCGATAATACTTATTATTAATTATTTCAATTAGCAAATTACATATTAGGACTCGTAAATTGTGATGTAATCAGGCACTCACCAAACGAAGTGCCATGGTGAACATATGGTGCAATTGCTTATCGGGGTGTGTGTGGCTCTCTACCAGCGGAGTACAGTCCAATACCAACAGCCTGATTGGTCAAAGCGGAACACAAACTAATACCAACAGCCTGACTGGTCAAAGACTGGGCCAGTGTTAGCGGGTGGAGGAGTGAGTGCCTGGCTGACCCTGACGGTGAAACAAAGATGCGTTCAACAGATGCCTTCTGTTGAACGACACGTCAGATACAAAGAACACAGCACAAATGCAGACTTATAATCTATACAAAATCTGAATATCTGGCCAAGGGAGCGAGAAGATCAAGAGATGCGAAGTTTATGGGGTCGTGGAGGTTGGGTTACATCAGGGCAGAGGATATGCAGTATTTGCTTGTTGGGTTGAGGAAGGTCTCGTTTTCTGTGTTGACTTTACCTGGAGTATATCTGGAGAGGGGAGTATATCTGGAGAGGGGAGTATATCTGGAGAGGGAGTATATCTGGAGAGGGGAGTATATCTGGAGAGGGGAGTATATCTGGAGAGGGGAGTATATCTGGAGAGGGAGTATATCTGGAGAGGGAGTAGATGAATGGTTCAGAGAACCGACAAGTTATAAATTAGACACATATGCATCACTTGGGTATCTTTATTGGACTGATGAAGCCACTGTGTGGCGAAACGTTTCCTCAATAAAGATACCCAAATGTTGCATATGTGTCTAATTTATAACTTGTCGGTTCTCTGAACCATTCATCTACATCCTGTCTGACACAGCAACATCTTGGGATCTTGATACAAACGAATTCTTCAACACTTGTCCAACCTTTGGACGAAGACCTACTTCGAATAGTGGATGGTACCACTATGACCCCGCCTCCTCCTGCTTCACCTCACCTGATTACAGCATATAAGGCACCTCTACGGCCTTGTGCTACACTTCTAACAAGATTGATGGACTGAACACATCGACTCCAGGCCGAGGGACTGATAACCTCAAACTCCTCCTCTCCTTACACCTTTCTACTTTGTATTGGACTGATGAAGCCACTGTGTGGCGAAACGTTTCCTCAATAAAGATACCCAAGTGTTGCATATGTGTCTAATTTATAACTGGAGAGGGAGTATATCTGGAGAGGGGAGTATATCTGGAGAGGATTTCGGGTGTCAACACCCCCGCGGACCGGTCTGTGACGATGCCTCGTGGTGGATCATGGCCTGATCAACCAGCCTGTTACTGCTGGCCGCACGCAAACTGACGTATGAACCACAGCCAAGCTGGTCAGGTACTGACTTTAGGTGCCTGTCCAGTGCCTTCTTGAAGACAGCCAAGGATTTATTGACAATCCCCATTATGTGTGCTTGGAGGCAGTAGAACAGTCACTTATTGTGTTGTCTGTTAGCGTACTCGTGGCGCTCCTGTTTTTCACTGGGGGTGATGTTGCATCTCCGGCCGAGTCTTTTCTTTCTTAGGGAGTGATTTTCGTGTGCAAATCTGGAAGTAGTCCCTCTAGGATTTTCCAAGTGTATATTATCATGTATCTTTCTCGCCTGCGTTCCAGAGAATACAAATCAAGGGTGCTTTATCGTACTTAAGTGTGCCGTGAAAGTTCTCTGTACATTCTCCAGGTCTGCATTTTTTCCTGCCTTGGAAGGGGCCGTTAGTGTACAGCAATATTCCAGCCTAGAGAGATCAAGCGATCTTGGGTAATATGCTCGATGAGCTCAGAAAATTTGAACATTTCCCTGATGGGGTCAATAATTAACTCACAAGAATTTTGTGTTTCACGTAAATTATAATAATGAATAAAAATAAACGTGAAATTAGCTTAATTCTCTAATTTTTTTAGGGGTTGAAGCCTTACATTACTGATTATATTTTGTATGTCATGACCATAAGCTGGTACGATGTTTATATTTGTAGATTTGTGGCTAACCAGAGAAATATATAAACTATGGAAAAAATACTGTTTACGAAGCAGAAGTGAAGATAGTACAGTACAAAAGTACATTCGTTTTCGCATATTAAAAAAATAATAAAAATTAATAAAGAACATGCAACATACTTGCAGTGTTTGCAGAAAATATTTTGAAAGTTTGTGAGCAACTGAGCGAAAGTTACGTAGTAACTTTTTATATCAAACCAAAATTTAATGTGTTGCATTTAAATAAAATTTGTAAGACTGAACTTAAGAAATCAGTAATAAACTTATTGTCATGTGAAGAAAAATACAAAACCTTGCCCCCCCAAAAAAAAACAAATCTATAAAATTCTAAGGTAATATTTATAAAAGGCATCCACTTACCATATTTTAATGAAAGTGATTATAATTATAATGCCAATGGTGACACTTTTCAAATCACATGTACTCTCTCATTTGGAATATTGCTTAGTGTTGACGACCCCGTACAGGGCAGGAGAGATATGACAGCTGCAACACAAACAAATGCCGTTTTCAGTCCGAATTGAGGCAATATATCATTTAAATTGTCGGGAGTTTCTTAAAATCCTGAATATACACACAGTGGAGTAAGATCTATTGTAAAATATACATGTGAAGTACTTGAGGACTTTGTTACAAATCAGCACACTGCCATAGCAACATACTGGAGTGAAGTGCAAATTAAAACCCAGTGAAAAGCTTGGACGCCTCCGGCACAGTAAGGAAACATTCTATCAGTCCATGGCCCAAACTATTCAACTTAATAGAAATTAGACACATGTGCAACACTTGGGTATCTTTAATGAGTAAACGTTTCGCCACACAGTGGCTTCAACAGTCCATACAAAGGAGAATGGTGATGAACAGGAGGAGTTTGAGGTAATCAGTCCCTCAGCCTGGAGTCGATGTAATCAGTCCATCAATCTTGAAAAGATTGTGTCTAATTTACCAACCTGTCGGTTCTCTGAACCATTCATCTACATATTAATAGAAGACATCAGAAACACCGCAGGAGCAAGTGTAGAAGTCTACAAGAGGAAACTAGACAAGTATCCTCACCAGGTGCCAGATCTACCAGGCTGTAATGGAGCGAAATGTGGACCAGCGGTCCACCAGCGGCAACAGACAGCCTGGTTGACCAGGCAAGTACCAGACGAGTCTGGCCCAAGGCCGAGCTCTGGGAGTAGAAAAACTCGGAACTCATCAAATGTATATCAAAAGTATATGAGGAATAAAAAAATACATAAAAAAAGTTATTAACATACATTGTTAGTGTTCACTTAATTTAGATATGTGACTACTATCGAAATGTTGAATCAAAACTGGGCAAACAGGGATCTAGACTGACCAAGACCAACTTTTGTGCTGCAAAAGAGTTGAAAGTTTGAGGTTGACTGGAAGAAACATTCCCTGATTATGGAGAGAGCCTCCTTCAGACAGGTCTCTATGTGGCGAATCTTTTAAGTTGGAGATTTTGTACTGAAATGCCAATTTTTTTTTTTAATATACTAACTATTTGATTTAATATATAACCTTAGATTATTATTTTATTATTATTATTATTATTATTATTATTATTATTAGTATTATTATTATCATTATTATTATTATTATTATTATTATTTTTATTATCATTATTATTATTTGTATAAATTATAATTACTATTTTATTTATTTATTATTATTTTTTTAAACATTATCAAAGAGTAACTGTGTCAACTCCCATTTTGTTTTTGATTCCCCATAATTTAATTCCACCCTTATCCCCAACTTTACTTCTTTTACAACTCCATCTATAAATATGTTAAACAACCATGGAGACATTACACATCCCTGTCTAAGACCTACTTTTACTGGGAAGTAATCTCCCTCTCTCCTACACACCCTAACCTGAGCCTCACTATCCTCATAAAAACTCTTTACGTATCTAGTAACTAGAAAAACATTCCTATCTTTATTAAAATATTGTTCCCTTATATGCTTCAATGTGAACACTTGATCTATACATCCCTCACCGATTCTGCATTCCTCTGTCTTACCTCTATTCTTTTAATAATAACCTTATCATACACTTTAGCTGGAATACTCAGTAAATTTATTTCCCTATAATTTTTACAATCTCTTTATTATTATTGGTATTAGTAGTAGTATTTGATTATCAACATAAATCATACACTAAACAACAAAGGTTTATCCGTGACTGTCTTTCTGAACTGTTAATGTCTATCGTAACATCACCTATTATAACTACTAATACAGATTAGATATTTCAGTCGTGGTATATCAGATAATTCAGTCATTCAGTCGTGGTATATCAGATAATGCAGCAGTGAGGCGGTTTTTGGAGAATACACATCAGTATGCAGCAGCGATGTATAGGCGGTGATAATTCATTGCAGTGCCTGTAGCCTGGGATTTGACAGGGAAGGTTGACACTGGAGTATCAACCTTCCCTGTCGATTTGACAGGGAAGGTTGGTATTCCACTGAGGATTTAATTTAATGCCGTCTTCCCGGCCAGCTGTTGCCGCCACAGACAGCTTCCCTGCATAGCTGTTGTGGTAAGAATATATCTGTCGTTACAGACTACGTTTTGATCTAAGTAGACGTTTAACAAGTTTAATGGAACATGGTAAAGATCACTTTAGAGTGAAAAATTCTTTTTCGAATGCTCATTTCTTTCTTTTATGTTTTCTTAATTAAATATTGTAAAAAAAATAAGCTGTATTACCTGGCTTTTATGTAGGAAAAATATTGATATGACATAAACCCTTTTTAATTGTGGGTTTGAAAAGTGAGTATTTTTGGTTAATTATTTCTTTTGAGAGCAATGAATAAAAAGCACTGAAAAATTACCAGTTTTCCTCGTTTCTAAACAAAAATCGAACATATTAAACGTGTGCTTTTCATCCATATAAAATAATACTTTTTCCATACTTTTTTCTCAATATTCACCCTTTGTTAGATGAGGATTAGGTATTACGATCAACACAACCAGCTGGTAATTCTCCTACTTTTTTTTTTTAGGTGTTTTGTGACCTTTGTGTAGGTAGTTACGAGAGCAGAGCAATGTGTTTGGTGTACTGTTTTTAATGTTTTAGTGTTTTTTTAGTGTTTTAGTGTTCTGTTTTTAGTGTTTTAGGGATTTGACCCTTATGAGTCGACTGAACTGACACAGGAGTTGCAAAAAAATGACTTGCCCATAGATTTTGCGCCGAATGGTCATACCAGAGCTACATGATACGCATTTGTGTGTGTACTCACCTAGTTTTACTCACCTAATTGTGGTTGCAGGGGTCGATTCATAGCTCTTGGCCCCGCCTCTTCACTGGTCGCTAATAGGTCACTCTCACCCTGCTTCATGATCTTTATCATGCCTCTACCACCTCCGTTTCCAGACTATTCCACTTTATGTGTGCATGTGTTTACTCACCTAATTGTACTCACCTGTCTGTGGCTGCAGGGCCCAGTCTTAGCTGCTGGCCCCGCCTCTTCGCTAGTCACTGTTACTTATACTCTCTCCCTACTCCAAGAGCTTTATCGTACCACTTCTTCAAGCTATGTATAAATCCTTTCTCCACTACATCACTCTCCAGGCTGTTCCACTTCCTGGCAACTCTGAGGCTGAATAAATACTTCCTAACATCCCTATGACTCATTTAATATTTTTAACATCCAGTTCAGTCCCCTTGTTCATGTGACATATATCTGATCATTCTAGCCTTGTCCACTTTGTCAATTCCTCTCAGTATTTTATACATCGTTATCATGTCCTCCCTATCCCTCCTGTCCTCCATGACATATCTCTTAGTTCCGGGACTAGTCTTGTTGCAAACTTTGCTGATGGAACACACCCTAACCTTACCCTAGCAGCTAGAATTTACGATGGCCAATGCAAAAACTACTGTACAATATGGGTAAGCGTCACTTAACTAATGTGTGTTGATGGGAAGGATTGGAATCCTCTATTTTTTCGTCCTTGTTGCCGAATTGTAAAGGTTTTCCACACTATTTATCCCAATTCTTCAGCAGGAACGTGTCAGCAATTTCTAAATTACGGATTGAGGCCGATATACACCAATTGACCTTCGAGAACACCTGATTACATTGCACAGTTCAGTCCAGTGTTCACACATTAAAATCAATATGGCGTCTCTCTCTTTCTCTGCGGCACCACTCCCCGGCTGTTCTGCCTCTCCCCCTCACTTGAAATTTCCCGAAGGGTCCAAATAGCATCACATTTTAATACACAATTATTATATTATTCATTTATATGTTCTACATTTAGGAAATTATGTAAACAAATTCCACACTATTACTATTAACTGCCACAAAAACTGTTTTTCTATATTTATCAAAACAAATATATGCAACACCAGACTCAAGGAGCATAAGGATGGTAAAAAAAATTAACCTTCACCCTTAAAGAAATATGCGTTATCTGAGTTAAAATAGTTAAATTTAAAGTTCCGTGTCTGTTCTGCTGAGGGTATATGCTCACCTGCACATGACCTATGTAATCTTTGCAGATGGTAAAAGTCATATTTTTTGTAGAACAGCAAGTCAAGGAAATGAACTGACCTTCAAAGATGTAAGAGAAAAATCTCTGGTAGGCTATATTCCTATTCTTCCCGTGTCCCTGACAGTGAGGTAGTCTGCTGCCTACAGTGCCCTGGCTTCTTTTTCTTTACCTCGCCTGCTAGCGCTGTCTGTAGACCTGAGATGTACTCGTTCAATTTGGTTCCTTCCCATTTCCTTTTTTATTATAGGTTGTGTTAGTGCTTGTGTTAATGAGTTATCACAGGTGACAGTATTGTTGCCTTAACGTAATTCTAATAACTCGCCACCCATTTGATACAACTTTATGCAGCTTACTGATTAAGCATGTAACACATTCTTATGTTCATTTTTATCCCAGCCTTTAAGTCTGTCTAATTCTCCAACGTGCGGGTGTTACCATTAATATTGGTGAGCGTGGAACTAGGATGCAGAGTGGTGATGACTGACTTTACTTGATTATACACTCGTCGATACCTTCATATTTTACTGCGATCAAGCCCATTTTTGAGTAACAGCCTCTCAAAGCTCACTTCAGGATGCGTCGAGTGTGGCACCATTATAGTGGCACTAGTCTACTATTTCCGCCCCACTGCCTCATCACTCTTAAGCTGGGAGCTGCAACACCCTTGCTTGTTCATACAGCGACCTAAAAACAGTTCTTACCTGTCGACTTGTTACCACAACCTTCACACCCATTCTTTTTTTTATTGGCTCTTTTTCTTTTTTACTTAGCAGTAAATACACATAAGTATTCTGAGATTCTATTATTCCTGACTTAACTTAATAAAATTATTTACGGTGGGTGGGGGTGGGGGGTTTGGGTGGGGTGGATAGGCGGGTCAGGAATGCATGTTATATTTGGTTGTAGATTTTGTATATACATCATGGGCGATGCGGTAGGAGGCAGTGGAGGAACGAAAACGGGCGCTTGCGGTTTTTTTTATAGGACCAAATGTCGGAATAAAGTAATTTTCGGGAACAGGTGGGAGAGGGTTTTTTCGGAGGGGTACCGGGCTCTGACTATTAGGGTACTGGGGATTTTCTAAAGTAAGGGGCTTTGAACGGGCAGGACTCCCGGGGAGGGAGGTAGATTTTTAGAATGCGCCACTTGTGTGCAAAGTGGGGATTTCCTTTGGAAACCGTTTAATTTTTATTTTTATTTTGTTTTTGACGTGTGCCTGAGCCTTATGGCAGGATGTATACTCTGTGCTTTGGTATGTGTAGATCTACTGATTTTGGTGGATCTAAGACAAAGAAGGTGTGTTGTGCGTGAGATGTGTGGATGGCATGAAAGTAGAAGGGAAATATAGCTTTTTTTTTAAGTTAATGTAGGGGTTTTGAGTTAAAAAAATTCGAGACATGTTTTACTGTTATCAGGGACATTGTATACGGTAGGTCCGTTGACATGATCTCTTGGCTTATTGTGACTTAGTAAATGTGTTGGGCCATGTGCCATGGCGGCACTCATAGGCATGTACCTTTTATGTAATTTTGCCACATGATTGGTGTATTTTGTTACATTATGCATTTCATGTAAACTTGGTTTAGTGTTTTTATTAAATTTTGAGCTTCTTTTGTTTGTCATCTGATGTATAGTTTTGTTATATTGGTTTACTGGTCACTGTATATAATTGGTAGGATTTAAACACACCATGTACAAGTTTTCAGTATAGTGATGGGGGTGTACCGTGTGTAGGAACACCTTTGAGGTAGTATCAATGTTTGTTTTGTACCAGGTACTTTAGCATGTGTGGAATGGTGTTTAACGATCAGTAAGCTATACGTTTGTACAATATTTGGAGTTTGTGTTCCGAGGACATGGGTTTACACTTAAATTTCTGTGGCAAGCATATGTTAGGGCCTGGCCAAATGGATGTATATTTTTGAGATCTGTATTCATGTTTCAGGGACATTGTTTCTTGGTATCCCTTGACAAGATCTCTTTTTTTTTTATTGTGAGTTTGTATATGTGCTGACCTATGTGCCATGAGGGTACTGGGGTTTTGATCATGAGGGGTTGGGGTGATTTTTTTTTATGGGGTGGGCGAGTATGTGCATGGGCCTTTTATGTTATTTTGTCTGTCATGTGTACAGGTGTTTTGGTTTAATAGTCTTTTGGCATATCCATGTAAACTTTGTTAAGTGTTCATTTTTTTTTAGCTATTTTTGATAGCTCTTTGATGTGGTATTGCTATTTTGATTTACTGGCTCCCTATACAGTATGAGTTTCAAATCATATTTCTGATGTATGTATTTGTAAGTGTTCTGCCTGATGGAGCTATTTTTACTTTTTATATGTAATATGTTTTTAAATAAAATAAAATAAATTATTTTCATTTCATCTTTGCCTGTGCTTATTATTCATGCTTGTCATTACTTTTCCTTTGTATAATAAAGTTGTGTGCATTAATTCGAAATCTTTATTCTGTTTTCTTGTAGAATTCTCTTATTTTTTTAATTTTCAATTTTCTTGAGCAAGGGACGTTACCCACCTTCCTTTTCCCTTACAAAAGATTTAATTCTTAATTTGTAGTAAACTGAATAATGAGGAAGCAAACAAAGTAGGATGAGACTGCAAGATGCTCTTAGTGATTAGCATGCAGCAGTTGCCGTTACCATGAATGTTGTCGAAAGAGATTTATGGCTAGTAGATTAAAATTAGTTAATGGAGGTGACACCAAGCATAATAATTCTGTGTTCTCAGACGTCTCTCAACCCTCGCGCTGAGAGGATGTGTGCTCTGACTCCCCCTAGCATCCACTGGTGGCGGTTTCAGAGTAAACAAAAATGGCTACGCCTTGTAGACGCATGGTGAATACTGTCTGCCTGGAGCTGGTACGTGGGAATATTACTGGATCTACTGCTTCCCTGCTGTTGCCTGCTATTCTTCGGGATACTTATGACATTGATAATGAGGCATTGTATGGTGTGTTGCTGAATGGGACGAATAGAATTTTTGTGAAATTTCGTCTGGCGATTGTATGTGAAAATCTGGTTGCCATATACCAGGATGTTGGCCTCATCGTTAACCCAAGTGTGACTGTGAAGTTACATGATGTGTCCAGGTTTTATACTTGGGTGAAAATTCAAAATGTGCCGTTTGAAGCTGACGAGGCAGATTTACGTTAGGTTTTTTGATAATTATGGTACTGTACATATGATCACGGTGGGAAGGTAGAGTGACGGTTTGTATGCTGGTCTGCCGGAAGAAACTTTTATGTTAAAAATGTCCTTGCATCACCCAATCCCTTCATATGTTGTTATGGAGGAATTTCGTACCCAGGTGATGGTCACCTATGCAGGACAGAGGTGAACATGTAGGTTGTGTGGTGCGTTTGACCACATAGCTGCACAATGTGCGGGAAGCTGAGGAGCATCAGAAGACAGTCGCCGGATGCGTGGATCGACAGTTGTTGGGGATAAGCCATCATCTCCTACCTCGGGGCGTCACCCTGGGAACGCTTGGAGAGAGAAGGTGGAGGCAGCTCTGTGGTGGATGTTGTGCCACCGGTTGAGGAGGTGTTGGATGTGGGTTCAGATGGGCCTCTGAAGACACATCACGTGGAGGTTGATATCCACTGGGTCGGGACAGAGGTAGAAACCATTATATATATATATATATATATATATATATATATATATATATATATATATATATATATATATATATATATATATATATATATATATATATATATGGTAGTAGGTTGGTAGACAACAACCGCCCAGGGAGGTACTACCGTTCTGCCAAGTGAGTGTAAAACGAAAGCCTGTTTTTGTTTTACATGAAGGTAAGATTGCTGGTGTTTTTTTTCTGTCTCATAAACATACAAGATTTCAGGTATGTCTTGTTACTTCTAATTACACTTAGGTCACACTACACATTCATGTACAAGCATATATATATACACACCCCTCTGGGTTTTCTTCTATTTTCTTACTAGTTCTTGTTCTATTTCCTCTTATCTCCATGGGGAAGTGGAACAGAATTCTTCCTCCGTAAGCCATGCGTGTCGTAAGAGGCGACTAAAATGCCGGGAGCAAGGGGCTAGTAACCCCTTCTCCTGTATATATTACTAAATGTAAAAGGAGAAACTTTCATTTTTTCTTTTGGGCCACCCCGCTTCGGTGGGAAACGGCCGACGTCTTAAAAGAAGAAAGAATATATATATATATATATATATATATATATATATATATATATATATATATATATATATATATATATATATATATATATATATATTACTTATGTGCCGATTAGGTAAAACTGGTCAATTAGCAAGAACTCATTTAAAATTAAGTCCTTTCTAAAATTTTCTTATACGTTTAAAAATATATTTCTTTCATTTATGCTAATGTAAAAATTTATAATTTTGTACCAAGATAAACTTTGAAAACCTACCTAACCTTATTACAACAAGCGCAATTTAATTTAGCCTAACCCAACTAAATATATTTTAGATACGTTAACATTAATTTAATAATAAACAAACACAACGAAATATATTTTTTCGTTAGGTTCAGAATAATTTTGCGAAATTATTGCATACACAAATTTTTGCTTGTCTTATATGGCAAGAAGAGCGTTGCTATTTAAGCCAAAATCGCAAGTTTTACCTAATCGGCAGACATATATATATATATATATATATATATATATATATATATATATATATATATATATATATATATATATATATATATATATATATATATATATATATAACACTGATCTCTGGTCGACGGAGACTCGAACCTACGAACTCATGACAGTAGCAGTGCTTGCCGACGTACACACTGGTCCAATACCTTGGCGTCCAGCTCACGCTAGACGTTATTCCAGCGCCAGCTTCAGGCAGGAGGCTTACAGCTTTCATCTCATCCCCTGCATGCATCGACACAACTCAGTGTTTGTGAATATTTCGCCTGCTCTTGCGAATTCCTAGCATTGTAAAAATCTCTAGTTGTGTCGATGCATGCAGGGGATGAGATGAAAAGCTGTAAGCCTCCTGCCTGAAAGCTGGCTGCCTTGGAATAACGTCTAGCGAAAGCTGGATGCCAAGGTATTGGACCAGCGTGGTACGGTCGGCAAAGCACTGCGTACCTTGTCATGAGTTTCGTAGGTTCGAGTCTCCGTCGGCCAGAGATCAGTGTTTGTGAATATTTCGCCTGCTCTTGCGAATTCCTAGCATTAATATATATATATATATATATATATATATATATATATATATATATATATATATATATATATATATATATATATATATATATTTATATATATGTATATATGAGAGAGAGAGAGAAAGAGGATGGAAAGAAAAGAGTGTGTTGTTGTCCCACCTAGATTTATGAAAGCACTTCATCACCTGTGGTAATGAGAGGCTCAGGTGTATAACACACGAGAGAGCACCACGCTCCGCTCCTAAATCCCTTCTCGAGGCAGGCTCTGATGCCGGTGAAGGGCTCTTGGTCAGAGGAATAAGAGCTATTTTTCTTGGTTTTCTCCCATTTTCAATGTACATTTGGATGTTCCAAAATATATTGATTAATGACTAATAAATAATCACTCACCATAGAAAAAGCAGGATTTGAATCTTGATTTAGAAGTGAGACATAAAGGTGAGACATGGGTGTGATACATGGGTGTGATACATGGGTGTGAGTTGGGTTTGAGAATTATTGGTGTGAGACATTGGTGTTCAGAATGGGTGAGATATGGGTGTGACTTATTGGTTTAAGCTATTAGTTAAGGCATACGTATGAAATATGGGTTAAAATTATAGGTGTGAGTCATGACCTTTGAATGTTGCAGCAACGAGGAGCTGTAGGGAGCGGAAACGTCAGGTTTGAGGTGCATATGTGTTGTCTCCTGGTAAAAATGGATGAACCTGGTATTTTATGATGCATAACTGTTCTCAGCTGATAATGAACCTCTGAGGTGTCATAATATCACCATTGCACTATTAATCATCTATGACTAATAACAGTACTGATAATATCTTCGCTCGTAGCTAAGACTTTTCTACTGCCACAGTAAAGTCAGAACAAAACCAGGATCAAACAGCAGGCTTTCTACTGCCACGTTAGCAATTAGTCTTTAACTTATGTCAGGGGAACGCCTTCCGCTAGATCAAAAGTATGGAAAAATAAATAATAACTTCGAGGAAGAATAATGAAAAAATTAAAAAGTATTTAATTAAATAAAAAAAACAAGTTGGTCGCCGTTGGCTGCAATGAGATCTTATGACAAGAGAATCTAAGTCCAGATCTTAAGATCTGGACTTAGACTTTGCAGTTGTGATCGTGGCACTGTTGTGATCCTTGAACATTACCACTCCCAGGTCCCTCACATTATTTTTCCCCCTCTATTGTATGATCAGAGTTTGTAGTATACTCTGTTTCAGTTATTATTTCCTCCAGTTTTCCATAACGGAGTAGTTGGAATTTGTCTTCATTGAACATCATATTGTTTTCCGTTGCCCATTGGAAAACTTGGTTTATATCTTCTTGGAAGTTAACCGTGTCCTCAATAGATGACAGTCTCATGCAGATCCTAGTATCGTCTGCAACGGATGACACGGTGCTGTGGATTACATCTCTGCTTAAGTCTGATATGAGGATGAGGAACGGAATAGGCGCGAGTACTGTACCTTGTGGAACAGAGCTTTTCGATTTAACTCTGTTTACCACTACTCTTTGTGTTCGATTTGTCTGCTATTTCGCCATGATCGCGCTTGTCAAAGTCTGTGTATATTACATCTGCATTCTGTTTTTGTACCAGTGCATGGCGAAAGTGTTGAATAATGATGAAAGTTTTTTCTTTTTTTTCTTTTTGGGTCACCCTGCCTCGGTGGGAAACGGCCGACGTGTTAAAAAAAAACAATAATAAGTTTTAATAATTTCATATTTCTAAATATTTAAAGTCGTGTAAAAATCAACTCAGCGTTAAATTTCCCCTCAACAGTTGTGCATTTAACGTAGGTAAGAAATATTCGTGTTTATGAAAACCACAACGCTGTAAACGGAATTGTCTTTGTTGTAAAGGTTTCAGCGTTCTAGCAAACATGAAGAGTAACTTCTTGTAGACAAAGACTGTAACTCCTTGTTAACAAATGCAGTAATTCCTTAAAATGTATATGTATCCCTTGTTAAGGAGTATATATTCCTTTTGGAGTTATTAGTTTTATTAATGAGTAGTTACTGCTTTTTTAACTCCTCTACAAAAACAGTAGCTCAACAAAAACAATAACCAACAAAAACAGTAACCCCTCAACAAAAACAGTAACTCAACAAAAACGGTAACTCCTCAGCAAAAACTGTAACTCAACAAATAGAGTAACTCCTCAATAAAAACAGTAACTCTTCAACAAAAACAGTAACTCCTCAACAAAAACAGTAACTCCACAAAAACAGTAATTCCTCAACAAGACAAGTAACTCCTTAACAAGAACAGTAACTCCTTAACAAAAACAGTAATTCTTTAACAAGAACAAAAAATCCTTAACAACAACAGTAACTCCTTAACAAGAACAAGAACTATTTAACAACAACAGTACCTCCTTAACAAAAACAGTACCTCCTTAACAAAAACAGTAACTACTTAACAAAAACGGTAACTGGTGTAAATGGTTCAGAAAACCGGCAAGTTAAAGAGTGGGAAACGTTTCGCCAGCCAGTATCTTCCTCGGTCCATTAGACATGAGATATGGAGGAGTTTCAGGTAATCAGTCCCTCAAGCTGGAGTCGATGTAAAGAAAAACATTAATTCCTTGTTATCTAAAACAGCAACTTCTTGTTAGTAAACAATGGAACTCCTTTCACCCAAAACTATTAACTCCTTCCTAACAAAATCCACAATTTCTTGTTAATAATAATAATAATAATAATAATAATAATAATAATAATAATAATAATAATAATAATAATAATAATAATAATAATAATAATAATAATAATAATAATAATAATAATAATAATATTGTCAACAAAAACAGTAATTCCATGCTAGCAAAAATTTGAACAAGTCAACAAAACGAGTCAAGGCCAACACATTTCGAACAAAAACAGAGGAGAAACATGAACAAATAATCCAGTAAAAACAGTGCAGAAACGGCATACATCTCCAACAGAAACTGTAGACACTGCAGACAACTCCAGTAGAAACAGGGACGAAACTGCAGACGTCATGAGCAGAAATAAGGAAGAAACTACAGACATTTCCAGAAGAAATTAGAGACTTCTCCAGCAGAAATTAGGGAGAAACTGCAGGCATTTCCAGCATAAACAGGGGAGAGACTGAAGACATCTCTAGTAGAAACAGTGCAGAAACAGCAGACATCTCCAGCAGAGATAGTACAGAAACAGCAGACATCTTCAGCAGAAATAGGGAGAAACTGCAGACATCTCCAGCAGAGATAGTACAGAAATTACAGATATCTCCAGCAGAAACAGCGGAGAAACTTCTAACATTTCTAGTACATAGTGGAGAAACTCACAACATAAGTTTCTCATAAAAGCAAAACATGAACATTAAGAAACTGATATGCATTTACTAATTAATCACATTATTATTTTATAATAATAATAATATTTATAATAATAATAATAATAATAATAATAATAATAATAATAATAATAATAATAATAATAATAATAATAATAATAATAATAATAATAATAATAATAATAATATTATTATTATTATTATTATTATTATTATTATTATTATTGGGAATCCCTAAACCGGTAAGGGTTATAAAGACTAGGTAACTGGAAGTAATCAAGTTTGTTCAGAGGATAGAAAAAGGAGCTTCTATTTTAATGAATCTGGAGCTTATCACCAGCACCAAGACACTATATCTTTACTTTCAAATAGTTACAGAGTTGATTTCTACACGACTTTAAACAACTAGAAATATGAAATTATTAAAACTTATTATTATTATTTTTAACTCGTCGGCCGTTTCCCACCGAGGCAGGGTGTCCAAAAAAGAAAGAAAGAAAAAACTTTCATCGTCATTCAACACATTCGCAATGCACTGGTAGAAATGCAGATGTAATATACATATACTTTGCAAAAGCCTTTGACAAGTGCGAACGTGGCAAAATAGCAGATAAATTACGTGCTAAACTAATAACTGGCAAAGTGGGCAGATGGATCTTCAACTTTCTAACCAATCGAACACAAAGAGTAGTGGTAAACAGAGTTAAATAGGAAGCTGCCATAGTGAAAAGCTCTGTTCCACAAGGTACAGTACTCGCCCCAATCCTGTTCCTCATCCTCTTATCAGACATAGACAGAGATGTAATCCACAGCACCGTGTCATCCGTTGCAGACTATACTAGGATCTGCATGAGACTGTCATCTATTGAGGACACGGTTAACATCCAAGAAGATATAAACCAAGTTTTCCAATGGGCAACGGAAAACAATATGATGTTCAATGAAGACAAATTCCAACTACTCCGTTATGAAAAACTGGGGAAAATAATAGCTAGAACAGAGTATAGTACAAACTCTGATTATACAATAGAGCGAAAAAAATAATGTAAGAGACCTGGGAGTGGTAATGTTTGAGAATCTCACTTTGAAGGATCACAACAGTGCCACTCTCAAAACTGCAAAGAAAATGATAGGATGGATAATGAGAACTTTCAAAACCAGAAATGCCAAGCCAATGATGATCCTTTTCAAATCACTTGTTCTCTCTAGGCTGGAATATTGTTGTACATTAACATCTCCATTCAAGGCAGGTGAAAAAGCAGATTTAGAGAGTGTTCAGAGAACCTGTACTGCACATATAAGTTAAATCAAACACCTCCACTACTGGGAACGCTTGAAATCACTTGACTTGTACTCGCTGGAACGCAGGCGATAGAGATATATCATAATCTACACTTGGAAGATCCTAGAAGGAATGGTCCCGAATCTGCACACATAAATCACTCCATACGAAAGCAAAAGACTGGACAGGCGGTCCAAAATATCCCAAATGAAAAGTAGGGGCACCATTGGTACACTAAGAGAAAACACTATAAGTGTCTGGGGCCCAAGACTGTTCAACAGTATCCTACCATGCATAAGGGAAATTACTAATAGGCCCCTGGCTGCCTTCAAGAGGGAGCTGGACAGATACTTAAAGTCGGTGCCAGATCTGCCGGGCTGTGGTTCGTATGTTGGACTACGTGCGGCCAGCAGTAACAACCTGGTTGATCATTCACTGATCAACCAGGAGGCCTGGTTATGGACCGGGCCGCGGGGGCGCTGATCCCCGGAATACCCTCCAGATAGATCACTTATACATAATCCCTGTCTTTGCAGAGGCGCTCAGATACGACAGCTTAGACGTCCCTCCAAACTGCTAATATCCCAGACCCCTCCTTTAAAGTGCAGGCATTGTACTTCCCATTTCCAGGACTCAAGTCCGGCTAACCGGTTTCCCTGAATCCCTTCACAAAATATTACCCTGCTCACAATCCAACAGCTCGTCAGGTCCCAAAAACCATTCGTCTCCATTCACTTCTATTTAACACGCTCACGCACGCTTGCTGGAAGTCAAAGCTCATGGCCCACAAACCTCCTTTTCCCCCTCCCTCCAACCTTTTCGGGGAAGACATCTGCCCTTCCTTCCTCTTCCTATAGATTTATATACTATCCAAGTCATTCTACTTTATTCCATTGTCTCTAAATGACCAAACCACCTCAACAACCCCTCTTCAGCCCTCTGACAAATACTTTTAGTAACTCCACACCTTCTCCTAATTTCCACACTACGAATTTTCTGCATAATATTTACACCACACATTGCCCTTAGACAGGACATCTCCACTGCCTCCAGCCTCCTCCTCGCTGCAGCATTTGCAACCCATGCTTCACACCCATATAAGAGTGTTGGTACCACTATACTTTCGTACATTCCCTTCTTTGCCTCCATGGATAACGTTTTTTGTCTCCACAGATACCTCAACGCACCACTAACTTGTTTTCCTTCATCAATTCTATGGTTAACCTCATCCTTCATAAACCCATCCACTGAGCAAGTCAACTGCCAAATATCTGAAAACATTCACTTCTTCCATACTCCCTCTCCAATGTTATGTCCAATTTTTCTTTATCTAAATCGTTTGATACCCTCATCACCTTACTTTTATCTATGTTCACTGTCTACCTTTACACACCCTATTATATATATATATATATATATATATTTTAATATATATATATATATATATATATATATATATATATATGTCGTGCCGATTAGGTAAAACTTGCAATTTTGGCTTAAATAGCAACGCTCACCTTGCCATATAAGACAAGTGAAAATTTCTGTATGCAATAATTTCGCCAAAATCATTCTAAACATAACGAAAAAAAATATATTTCATTGTGTTTGTATATTATTAAATTAATGTTAAAGTATTTAAAATATATTTAGTTGGGTTAGGCTAAATTAAATTGAGCTTGTTGTAATAAGGTTAGGTAGGTTTTCAAAGTTTCTCTTGGGACAAAATTATAAATTTTAACATTAACATAAATGAAAAAAATATATATTTAAACGTATAAGAGAAAATTTTAGAAAGGACTTAATTTTAGATGAGTTCTTGCTAATTGACCAGTTTTACCTAATCGGCACGACATATATATATATATATATATATATATATATATTTAATATAATATATATATATATATATATATATATATATATATATATATATATATATATATATATATATATATATATATATATATATATATATATATATATGTCGTGAAGATTAGGTAAAACTTGCTATTTTGGCTTAAATAGCAACGCTCTTCTTGCCATATAAGACAAGTGAAAATTTGTGTATGCAATAATTTCGCCAAAATCATTCTGAACATAACGAAAAAAATATATTTCATTGTGTTTGTTTATTATTAAATTAATGTTAACGTATCTAAAATATATTTAGTTGGGTTAGGCTAAATTAAATTGCGCTTTTGTAATAAGGTTAGGTAGGTTTTCAAAGTTTCTCTTGGTACAAAATTATAAATTTTTACATTAACATAATTGAAAAAAAATATATCTTTAAACGTATAAGAGAAAATTTTAGAAAGGACTTAATTTTAGATGAGTTCTTGCTAATTGACCAGTTTTACCTAATCGGCACGACATATATATATATATATATATATATATATATATATATATATATATATATATATATATATGGGTCCACTTCTGGTGTAAATTGTGGGACCCATTGCCTCGGAGAAGTGGATAAAAAGGCTTCAAGGAAGAATATTTAGATTTCTTTCTGAAGCCATTTGAATATTCCACTTCCCCTACCACCCCATCTTTTTTATACAAACTTAATTTCAATACAAAATACATTGACAAGAATACAATAGGGAGTTAAACAACATAGATAACAACTCAGAGCTACATGTCAAATACTTCCTCCAGCTCCCCGGCAGTGGGCCGCGTGCCCAGAATGCTGCAGGCATTTTCCCTCTGGATCGCTACACTGAGTCTCTGAAAGAGGAAGCTGGTCGCCCTGTGGTCCCTGATTTCTATGATGAGTTTCTCACCCAGCTCTTTGAGAAACTTTACCTGGAGTTTACCTGGAGAGAATTCAAGGGGTCAACGCCCTCGCGGCCCGGTCTGTGACCATTTGCCCCACGCTCCAAGGGTCTCCGACCCTATTGGGATGAAGTTATAGCAAGGGTCTCCCTGTGGCTGGCAGCTCCACCCCCTTCGGCTGCGGAGTATGGCAAGTAGGTGTCTGCCAATGTGGCAGCACAGGTGTAGTCCCAAGCAATCTGCTTACCATCCTTCCAGGGTAGCATAGTGGCTCCATCAGGACGCTTTTGACTTCCATCAGACCTCTGCACTTGGGGTTCTCGTTGAGCTGGACAACTGGCTGTGGCGAGGCTTCTCTTTATGATGTCATTGACCTCCTCATGTCTAGCATACTTCCCTTCTGATGTGTGACACACGAGACCATGAAGTCCGAATTGATCGGCTGTCGCCCTGCCGCAAATACACCTATGTTCGGTGAGTATGGGGGCGGCTAGGCGAAGAGCAACACCAATCCGAATGGCCTGTGGGTCGAGTCGAGTCCCCAGAGAGGAATTGAGAACAGCTAGAAGGAAATCTTCTATATATAGATAAGGTTAGGTTAACGTTTGGCAGTGGGAGGCGCGTTTATCACTGCTTCAAGCGTAGCTGAACCCACGCTGTGTTTAGGATGGGATGGTGGTGATGCTGTTGGGTGTGAGGCAGACTGCTATGCACTGCGCTTTTAATCACAAAAAAATGAAGAAAATAAAGCAATAATTTAAGTACTACCTTTATACTTTCCAATCTGATTTCTTCAGGGTGCTTTCTCATTTTTCCTAAGCACTGTCAGAAAGAACGAAAAAAATAATGGGGCGATAATTTTTGTCCGTTTCATATTCATTTTCCTTGGCCAGAGAATGAAATGAAAAAAAAAAAATTGGGGGAAAATTGTTCTCATTTCTCCAACTTTCATTTTATTTTTCACACCAAGACCCTAAAATATATTCCCACATTCTTCCTCTTTCCCTCAGTATTCCATTCCTGGCCTCTCTCCTTTTCCACCTCTACGTGGCAGCGGAGGTAAACGAACCCAGTTCTCCACGGGAATTTCATCTACATTCTCTACTTGGCCCAAAAATGCCACTTCCATTGCCCTGCTCTCTTATGGGTCACACTTATAGAATACACACATGACACAATTATAGAATACACACATGGCACACTTATAGAATACACACATGATATACTTATAGAATACACACATGACACTTATAGAATACACACTTATAGAATACACACATGACACTTATAGAATACACACTTATAGAATACACACATGATATACTTATAGAATACACACATGATATACATATAGAATACACACATGACACTTATAGAATACACACTTATAGAATACACACATGACACTTATAGAATACACACTTATAGAATACACACATGGCACACTTAAATGTCACACTAATGATACATTTAAGTTACACACTAAAATACATGACATGAAGGCAACGCCATTGATAACATCAAATTTCCACTGGAAAAGTAAGATGATAATTTCTGGAAATGATGTTTCTTAATGTTTCTTTCCAGATTCTTCGGAAAATACAATTTTTTTTTTTGAATTTCCCAAAAAAAATCTGTGAAAGAATATAAAAAAAGGTAATCCTTACAAATAACAAAATTGTACATCATTACCTTAACCAAATATGTAACTGCACAATCAACATTTTCGATAAATTATAGACTAATTATGAAGAAATTTAATTATTATAATAAATTAATATAAGATTTTTTAGATATACACAAGCCAGTTAAGTAGTTTTCTCAGCATATCAATATTACTGTATTATTTGTTTCACTATTATTAATAATAATATTATTATGCAAGCATAAGTGGCACCCCTGGCACTGGTGTATATAATATATACGTCGTGCCGAATAAGCTGAACCGGCAAGTTTGACATTCTGCAAGGGTGTTTTCTGCTGAGGCAGAACAACAAAAAGGTTAGATTAGGTTAGATTAGATTAGGTTATACCCTAGGCAAACAGAAGTGAGTGAGTGCAAGCAATGCCAAAACCAAGTGGCAGGTGTTGACTATCTGGCAGCTGTCAACGGAGTGCAAGATGTGCAAGTAATCACTGCCTAACAGTAACTCGGTACAGTTGTATCTACCAAGGCCTACGAGAAACAGGCCTAAGTGTTGAGTGAGAAAGGGAACTGGAGGGCGAATCATTCACAGTCTTGTTCCTTTATAAAAATATAATGGAATACTAAACAGGGAAAAAGTAAAATGAGGATATGCATAATAATTCTGAAATGCGTATCTTTATTTCATAACTAATAAAAAAATATGAAACATTAACCCAGACTGAAGCGATTATGCAAAGTAGAAAATTAAATCCCAGTGACCAATCCTAATAAGAACATAAGAAAGAAGGAACACTGCAGCAGGCCTACTGGCCCATGCGAGGCAGGTCCAAGTAGCCTACTGAGCTGACCCAACCTAGTCAGGTTCAGGTCACATCCACTTAAGGAAAGATCACGGCATCAGACCTACAAGCTAGTCAGTAATGAGCTACTACAGTTCAATATAGACGTGGTAGATTGTGAAGACGTCCCATCGAGCAGTCATTGGCCAGGGTTGTCGTAGAAGAGGGAAGGTTTTCTTGAGAACCACTGCCAGTTATGGCAGATATGTATTGTTGGGAACAGGGGATGACAGGACACAGAAATTATGGTCACTCAGACCATATGACAGCTACAACAGCTCAGTCGTCAGGTGACTAGATCCAGAATCTCTTAACCTCCTTCCACTGTCAACACCACTTAGTACACAAGAATAGTGCCACCCAACACCATGCTGAAAGACGGCTTAACACTCTTGTTCACAGTGAACTGCTCTATTGTTTCATGATTATTGTTAACAGTGATCTTCCAGTTTGCCCAATATACTCAACTGCAATCTTTACATTAAATCTGATAGACTCCTGGTGTCTCTGGTTGTTTTTATTTAGTAATTACCAAGATTTTGTTTATTAGGATAGGTGATTATGTTAGTCACTTCGTTGTTAAATAGTAGATATTAGCGTTCCTTTCACTTACTTTAATAAATCATTAAGGGTTTTTCTTGGTCTAACTTTGACAGGCTGAATATTTTGAAAAAGTTTGAGAGCGTAAATATGTGTAAAAATTAGGCAAATGTTTTTGAGTGTATGTATGGTATCTAACATTCCTGTAAGCACCTATGTGCTCACCTAGTTGTGGTTGAAGGGGTCGAGACATAGCTCCTGGCCATATATCGATATTTGTGTACGTATTGGTATTGTGGTTATTAGTCTTTAGGTTTGAAGAAAAATAAGAAGAAGAAGAAGTAGAAGAAATTAAGAAGAAGAATGTGATGTCAAAATACAGGACATATTGATGACTCTTATTAAGAGGAGGTGAAAAAAGGATAATGAATAAATAGCAAGACGTAGCAAAAATGAAGGAGGACTATTAAGAAAACGAGAAAAATTGCATACGTAATTAAAAAAGCTATTTAATTTAATTGCCCATCCGCGCTTTTCCTTTATTAACACTCATTGAGAGAGAGAGAGAGAGAGAGAGAGAGAGAGAGAGAGAGAGAGAGAGAGAGAGAGAGAGAGAGAGAGAGAGAGAGAGAGAGAGAGAGAGAGAGAGAGAGAGAGAGAGAGAGAGAGAGAGAGAGAGAGAGAGAGAGAGAGAGAGAGAGAGAGAGAGAGAGAGGAGAGAGAGAGAGAGAGAGAGAGAGAGAGAGAGAGAGAGAGAGAGAGAGAGAGAGAGAGAGAGAGAGAGAGAGAAACAAAGCGTTCCTCGAAGCAGGCAGGATGGCGTTCAGCTTTCTAAGAATAAAATATTGTCCTCCTGGGAAGCACAGAAGGACTGGGCAGGGGATCGGCGGGGTGGGTTAGTATGAAAGGATGGGGACTGGGTCAGCGGCAAGCTAGAAAAGGATCAGAAGCGGTATCATGGAAAGGTAACAGGTTTTAGGACAAATTAAAAAGGTCTGGGGAAACCTTGACGGCATGGGCTTTCAAAGTAGTTGACGGTATTTTTAATATGAGTAGGAGGATTGTACGAGAAATGGAAGGGTGGAGTGGGAGAGTATAGGGAGTGTTAGGGAGTAGTTGTGGGCTAATTTCGTGTAGTATTAAGGAATGGGCTGGTTAATTCCATATGGTTTTAGGGTATAGAGCGGTGGATTCCATTTGATACTGTGAAAGAGGCTGGGAGATTCAAAGGAGTGTGTCCGAATCCTGGAGTACGAAGAATGTAAGACAGAATGTGTCACAAAAGATACTTCTATAGTATAAAGTCCATATTAAAAAAATCAAAGAAAAAAGCGTATTTTTCTCTTAATTTCGATGTCAATACATGCATAAACGACAAATTTGTCATTAGCTTGGGAATAAACGAAAGATTACAAATTATATGTAAAATCGATGACGAATTTGAGTACAACTGCGCTGAACAAGCTTGTTCTTGACTGACGGCGTACAGCTGGATGCCGGCGTACAGCTGGATACCGGCGTACAGCTGGATGACGGCGTACAGCTGGATGACGGCGTACAGCTGGATGCCGGCGTACAGCTGGATGCAGTGGAAAGCACTAGATTACGATGAATTTTACAAGTATGTATGGGAAAAGTGACAAAAGAGCATGTGGGGGGATGGAGAAGAATTCTTGTCGAGGCTAATATGCTGAAAATCATCTATATTTAGGCTGCATAAAGGCACAATAAGCTTTTACTGGGACAACGTTTCTCCCCGTGAGGAGTTTTTTTTTTTTCAAGTCGTTGCTTGATTCCTTTCAACATTGGGTGAAATGTAGTTCCGATAAAAAAAAATTCTACGTTTTGTGTTAAGAAATACCTGTGGGTATTAGGCCTAGTCTACACTCTTCAATATATTTTTTTCTAAATCTTTAATATTAAGATAATATAGCGAAATGAATTACTGAGGATGGAGTTGGTGAGGTTCAAGTTTGAGAGAACGGAGTTGGTAGTATATTGGGTTAGACTTGGTGGTACTAGATGGCGATGATAGAGGAAGCATTGGGCCAAATCTACATACATATTGTGTTGTTCTCTAAGTCAGAAATTATCCCGAAAATGATGTTGGTTTCAGATCCCTGCGAAAAAATCAGAGTCCAAGTGAGCAAGAAAATTGAAGAGGGCAACACAGTGGGAGCAATCAGAATTATCACCAGTGAAGATACAGTTGCCCCCAGAGATGCTGACACTGCTGAAGCACTTAGAGGAAAGCACCCTGCCAGGAAACCAGGGTACCAACAGTTCCAACACCTCTGTCCCCACTGTGGAACCACTGATTGTGCAAGACTCGGACATTTACAAAGCAATAATGTCATTCCCTTCCGGCTCTGCTGGGGTTACACTGGAATAAGGCCACAACATTTAAAGGAAATGGTTAATCCAGTTATCGGGGAGATTGCAGAGACACTGCTGTCAGAGATCACAAGGTTCGTCAACAATTCCTTGGCTGGTCTGATTCCTGACGAGATTAAACCTTTCTTTTTTGGGGCATCACTTTGTGCCCTTAAAAGAAGGATGGAGGAATTAGGCCAATCGCAGTGGGCAACACGTTTCGCCGCCTCGTTTCTAAAGCTGCTGTCAGAAGTATTCGCGCAGAGGCAGCCATCATGCTTCAACCAAACCAGCTTGGCTTTGGGGTCTCTCAAGGAAGTGAAGCAGCGGTTCATGCAACAAGGGCATATATCGACAACCTGCCTGAGGACAATGCAGTGGTTAAATTAGATTTCAAGAATGCATTTAATCTCCTGAAAAGGGACGTAGTATTAGCAGCTGTACAAGAACATTTTCCAGGTCTCTTCCCTTTTGTTTCAGCTGGATATAGCAAGGAATCAATGCTCCTGTTTGAGAGCATGAAATCACATCATCAGAGGGTGTCCAGCAAGGGGACCCTCTCGCACCATTTCTCTTCTGTATAGCAGTTAGGGAAATCACAGTAAGACTGACCAGTGAGCTAACCATCTGGTTCCTGGATGATGGCACACTAGCAGGTACAAAGGAGTCCCTTGTAGATGATCTCACACAGGTGATGACACAGGGACAGGAAATGGGTCTCATCCTGAATCCATCCAAATGTGAAATCATATCAGTCAATCAACAAGTGATAGATGCAGTGCTATCAAAACTACCAGGAGCAACAGTCATTGCCCCTACTAATAGTGTCTTGCTTGGAGCACCTCTGGGAAGAGATGCCATTGACACAATTCTCAGGAAGAAACTGGAAGAATTGAGGAGAATGGAACAACGAATAGGCAATCTTGACACCCATGATGCCTTGTACCTCCTCACAAAATGCTTGAGTCTGCCCAGGTTGACATATTTCCTAAGATGTGCTCCTTCATATGATAATCCTATACTGCACGAATATGACAGTATCCTGAGGCAGATCTTTACTAAAGTACTTAACCTTACTCTAGAAGATGGGCAGTGGGACCAAGCTACACTCCCAGTCAGACTAGGAGGCATTGGTGTCCGCAAGTCATCTCAGATTGCTCTACCTGCTTTCCTGTCTTCATGCATTGCATCCAGAGGGCTTGTAGCAGCAATTCTCCCTGAACATCTTAGGGACACGATTGGAATCCATGACCAAAAGTTCGTTGATGGAGCCAGGATCTGGGATAACCTAACAGGCTCTGAAACCAGGCCTGCTCCCCCAACAACTACAAACAGTCGCACTGGGATGGCCCAATAGTAGAGAATATAGCCTCAGCAATGCTTCAGAGTGTGTCAGGAAGGATAGAGCCCGCCTACTTGCAGTGAGAGCTCCTCATGCAGGGACTTTCTTTGGCTGTTCCCAACTCCAGCCTTGGCACACGCCTCGACCCACAGACCATCCGCATTGGTGTTGCCCTTCGACTTGCCGCCCCTATTCTCGCCGAACACAGGTGTATTTGTGGCAGTGAAGCAGCAGACCGATTCGGGTACCATGGTCTTGTGTGTCGTAAATCCGAGGAAAGATTGCAAGACATGAAGAGGTTAATAACATTATCAAGAGGAGCCTCACAACAGCCGGATGCCCAGCAGTAAGGGAACCACCCCAACTATGCAGATCTGATGGCAACCAAAAGCGTCCAGATGGTATCACCCTTCAAGCCTGGACAGACGGCAAGCAGGTGGTGTGGGACTACACATGTGCATCTACCTTGGCTGATACCTATCTCCAGTACACCAGGGAGGAAGGAGGGGCTGCTGCCACCTTCAGGGAGTCCCAGAAGTCGAGAAAATATGGAGAACTTGCCCATCATTATATGTTTGTTCCCATAGGCTCAGAGACCCTTGGCTCATGGGGAAAGAGTGCATCTAAGTTCCTCAAGGAGCTGGGCAAAAGACTCAACAGGGTAACTAGGGATCCCAGGGCAGCTAGTTTTCTGTTCCAGCGACTCAGCGCTGCTGTTCAGAGGGTAATGCATGCTGTATTCTGGGCACGCGCACCAGCTCGGAAGAGCTGGATGAGATTTTCGCATTATAATCAGTGACAAAGATGTAACAATATGTACTAGACATGTATCTCTCACCTCGTGTACTGTATATGCCATCTTTATATCAACAATGTATCTCTCAAATCTTTTGTACCATATTATGTAATAAAACATACCTATTGGTAAAAAAAATTAAAAGATGGGGTGGTAGGAGAAGTGGAATATTCAAATGGCATCAGGAAGAAATCCAAATATTCTTCCTTGAAGCCTTTTTATCCACTTCTCCGAGGCTATGGGTCCCACAATTTGTACCAGAGGTGGACCCCATCCTATATATATATATATATATATATATATATATATATATATATATATATATATATATATATATATATATATATATATATATATATATATATATATATATATATATATATATATATATATATATATATATATATATCAATAACAACAGTCCGACTAGCCAAGGATTCGATCCCATGCTGCTTTGGCCCGCCTCATGATGAACGAAACCCATGACGCTTTAACCCACAGGACCACGCAATCCTACAAGAACGAAGCACCCAGCCAAGAGTAACACACCTAGCTTGGCTGGGTGCTTGGTTCTGAAGGATTCCGTAGAGCATAATGGGTTTCGTTCATCATGATGCGGGCCAAAGCAGCATGGGTTCGAATCCTTGGCTAGTCGCAGTGTTGTTATTGATCAATACCACTTGTTCGTGGTCACAATATATATATATATATATATATATATATATATATATATATATATATATATATATATATATATATATATATATATATATATATATATATATATATATATATATATATATATATTATTGTGCAGGGGATTCTCATACTCAGAGAAAAGAATAAACTTACTACAGGTCCGGAGCTGTTTGAATATTGTCTTCTCCTACCACCCCCTATATTTTATATTATATGTAGACTTTAAAGACCAAATACATTGACAAAATACAATAGGGAGTAGAACAACATAGATAACATCTCACAGCTACATCTCGAATACTTCGTCTACCTCCTCGGCGGTGGGTCACGTGCTCAGAATGCTGGAGGCATTTTCCCTCTTGATTGCAACACAGAGTCTCTGAAAGAGGAAGCTGGCCGCCCTGTGATCCTTGGTTTCTATGATGAGTTTTTCACTCAGCTCTTTGCGGAACTTTAGAGCACACTTGCCCCATGTTCCAAGGGTCTCCGACTCTGTTGGGATGAAATTATAGCAAGGGGGAAGGCCTTCATATTTGCGGGTCTTCTGGGTCTCCCTGTGGCTGGCGGTTCCACCCCATCAGGTTCAGAGTATGGCAAGTAGATGTCTGCCAATGTGGCGGCACAGGTGGAGTCCCTGCCAATCTGCTTACCATCCTTCCAGGGTAGCATAGTGGCTCCATCAGGACGCTTCTGACTTCCGTCAGACCTCTGTACTTCGAGTTTCCGTTGAGCTGGGCAACGGACTGTGGCGAGGCTTCTCTTTATGATGTCGTTGACCTCCTCATGTCTAGCATACTTCCCTTCTGATGTGAGACACGAGACCATGAAGTCCAAATTGATCAGCCGTCGCCCTGCCGCAAATACACCAATGTTCGGTGATTATGGGGGCGGCTAGGCGAAGAGCAACACCAATCCGAATGGCCTGTGGGTCGAGTCGTGTGACCAGAGAGGAATTAGAAGAAAATCTCCGGAATGTTGTGCCTTCACCGCTAGGAGATAAGCTTTGTCTTTTCCTGAAGCGTTGGTGACCACTATGTTGGCGATTTTTTCTATGATCGGTTTGTCCCAGTGTGTAAAGGTAGAAAGTTGAAAGTGAACATAGATAAGAGTAAGGTGATGAGGGTATCAAACGATTTAAATAAAAGAAAAATTGGATATCACATTGGGGAGAGGGATTATGGAAGAAGTGAATATTTTCAGATATTTGGGAGTTGACTTGTCAGTGGATGGGTTTATGAAGGATGAGGTTAACCATAGAATTGTTGAAGGAAAAAAGGTGAGTTGTGCGTTGAGGTATCTGAGGAGACAAAAAAGGTTATCCATGGAGGCAAAGAAGGGAATGTATGAAAGTATAGTGGTACCAACACTCTTATATGGGTGCGAAGCATGGGCTGTAAATGCTGCAGCGAGGAGGCGGCTGGAGGCAGTGGAAATGTCCTGTCTAAGGCCAATGTGTGGTGTAAATATTATGCAGAAAATTCGGAGTGTGGAAATTAGGAGAAGGTGTGGAGTTACTAAAAGTATTTGTCAGAGGGCTGAAGAGAGGTTGTTGAGGTGGTTTGGTCATTTAGAGAGAATGGATCAAAGTAGAATGACTTGGAGAGCGTATAAATCTGTAGGGAAAGGAAGGCGGGGTAGGGGTCGTCCTCGAAAAGGTTGGAGGGAGGGGGTAAAGGATGTTTTGTGGGCGAGGGGCTTTGACTTCCAGCAAGCTTGTGTGAGCGTGTTAGATAGGAGTGAATGGAGGCGAATGGTTTTTGGGACCTGACGAGCTGTTGGAGTGTGAGCAGGGTAATATTTTGTGAAGGGATTCAAAGGAACCAGTTAATTGATTTAGTTGGACTTGAGTCCTGGAAATGGGAAGTACAATGCCTGCACTTTAAAGGAGGGGTTTGAGATATTGGCGTTTTGGAGGGATTTTCTGAACTGTCGTATCTTAGCGCCTCTGCAAAGACAGTGATTATGTGTGAGTGAGGTGAAAGTGTTGAATGATGATGAAAGTATTTTCTTTTGGGGATTTTCTTTCTTTCTGGGTCACCCTGCCTCGGTGGGAGACGGCCGACTTGTTAAAAAAAATAATATATATACGTATACACGCTGTTTATACACGTACATGACAGAAACTTATTTTGCCGATGAAATTTCTTTGCATGGCCTTAAACTACAATAGCTCAATTAGTAAAATAAAATCCCCGATGCGTTAAAATACTAGAGAAGCTGAACATTTACAAATCTAATAGGCTGACGAACTTCCAGCAAGAATTATTAAATTACATGTAGAGTCGGTAATATTTAACTAATCAGTACAATAACACACTACAAAGGGGGCTACATTAATGAAGCTGACGTGTTCATAGCGCTATCAGTTACAGCTATCATCCCCTACTTCCTCAGACGATGGTTGATTGCTTCCCATCCGTCGGGTTTCCAAGTACGGTGCCACATGTATGTGATTCACCCAACGCCATTTGTATTCATCTAGTGTTTGACAGATTTGTAGACTTTGATCAGCAACGAATATTGGATTCTGCACTGTAAACGTCGCCTCGTGAAACTGCCCAGTTCTCTTAAATTATGCATTTAGCTGGTTTGCAATTTCTTATCTGGAACGAATATTGGTTTCTGTGAGGAAGGAGGATATATCATTGATTTCATAATACCTTATCTTATACCTTCAGGAAAATAAGACAGCTTAAATAATGACCAGAAAATTAAAAGTGGATAAGCAAAACTATATTAAAAACATCTTCATTTAAAAAAAATAAAAGAAAGACATGTGTGAGGAAAAAGCTGGTATTAAGTGGGGTTATGGTTGTTCAGACATCCAGGAAACATCCGCACTTCCATCCAGCGGGCTGAGGCGAAACTCCAGTTCCTGGTGTCTGAGGTGCTTTAATTTCTACTCCTGATAGTATTAACCTTACCTTGTGTGTGATGAAGTTTGGAGAGTCACCTCCACACTTCTCCTGATCAGGTAAAGGTGATCTAACAGGAGTATTTCTGTTCGTTTTTTTATTTATTTTCCTGGTTACCAGTAATGACATTGAATACCACCCTTTGTCTTTCTTCAATGTTGTAAGTATTTAACATTTTGGTAACTAGTGTATTTTCTTTATCAGCTCTGCATAGGTCTTAGCATCATCTTATCTATGTGCTTCTTGATATGAGAAGGGGCCTGATTAAACCTGTATAGCTGACTGAGACGAGGTTTTGCTTAGTTTAACTTTTTTGTGACGTGTGATGTAGAGTGGAGTAATGTCTCGTAGCCCATGATCTTATTCTCCATTTCTTCTTCCTGTTGGTTGTTCTTCGCTATTCCGTATTCATTTTTTCTATCACCCTCTTAGGCCTGTTTATTTTCCAGATTCCGGAGTGGATGATACTACATGGATAACATCATCAGAAAATTGGGTAATGGTGTTGGGAAAGGTTGTTTATATGTATACTGAAGAGTATAGGGCTCAAGCATGATGCCTGCGACACTCCAGCTGTTAATGTGAATCACTGTGCTGTCTTGCAGCTGAAAGTGGAGATGATGCTTCTACTTGTTAAGAAGCTATAGACAAATCTGAGAAAGATCCAGTTAAGATCTGGAAGGTCAGCAAATTTGAATATGAGTCCGTCGTGCCATAGGCTGTTAAATGGTTTGTGAATTTCCTGAGTCGCAATTAGGGCAAGATTGCTCTGTTTACGTGGCATCGAAGATGATATCGATGGTATGTTAGGTTCTTCTGTAGGTCCTAAAATCAAATTGTTTTTCAGTGAAGAGGTAATGGAAATCCATGTAATAGTTCAGCCTATTAGAGATGATTTTTTCAAAGACTTTGCCAGTGACTTCAGCAGTAAGGAAATAGGCCTGTAGTTCTCTGGTCTTGCAATGAATATCATCCTCGCTGTTTTAACCAAGATGGCATTATAGATATTTACCTCAGACTTTTATAGTTTCGTGTAGGTACTTGTTTTACAGCTATGCCTGAGAGGCCAGGAACCCTATTTCTCATTCTGCCTATGACTTTGAAATGTCTCCCTGAGAGTAATTGGTCTAGTTAGGGAGGGGTCATCTTCGAGAGATATGTCAATTAATGGTACTTGTTGGAAATCTGCCAGATTATCATCTCTCCATTGGTCGACCCACTGGTAGTGGTCATTGTTTAATCTTCTGCTATCATTGTGTCATCTAGGATGCTGGTCATCTAGGTTGAGTTACATCCTTATCGTATTCGTTGGTGAAGGTGTGTGTTAGATATTGTGTAGGCTTGGGCTTTGCCGCCCAGAGCTGGCGAGTCTTACTCTAGAACTGTTCAGGTCGTTGTTTGTATTAATTTGCCTGTAGAACAAGAAATTTCCATATCTCGCTTTTGTGTACGGTTATTAGATTGGTTAAATCCCGCCTCATTGCCTGCGGTATTGCAAGTGTGGGCTGGCCCGTATGATAGTGTCTACTGCATTCTGCTGGTAATTTTTCATACAATCCCTAATTTCTCTGGTTGGTTTCTACTATTGGTATATCTAGGATGATGTGATTCTATCCTGAAGGGAGCTGATTGACTCGTCTATTGCAGTTGAGTGCTGGTTTCAAGCACTACTGCACTACGAATGGTCGTTGCCTAGAAGTCCCTGAAAGGGACAAGGGCTTGTAGGTTGGGTTTTGATGGAATATGAATCCGCAATGGCGACGTTGGAGTTTATTATGACGGGAATGTGATCCGAACAGACATTTCCGCCAGGGAAAACTCTGCATTGAAATAGATCACAGTCCCTGTTGGTGAGGACTACATCGGATGCCCCCGGGCGAGGCCCTACATACGACTTGAAGAATGGACCTTGGAATGATAGATTTCTTGCTGTCATTACTTTAAAAAGTTACTTTCCTTTATGATCACCTTGTGGCTGGGCGGCGCTGCAGTTGAAGAGAGCGAGGTGATGCACATCACCTGCCAGGACTGGGGAACATTTCTACTGAGTATAGTATGTAGAGGGATGGACTCTATGTACTCTTGCCTAGGAGGAAAATAGCCAGTTCCCACTATTAGCTGCCATAGGAGGTCGTCAGTTCTATTGCTAAGACAGAGGTCGAAAAACGGGTAAAAATGGAAATCTCGGGGGGAAAGAAGGCTCAAAACACTATAAATAAAATTGCACAAAAATTTATTATTTAATTACCGAGGCAAATTATGAAGCACACATTGAATTTCAGAACAACGTAGATGCGACCTTTTTTTTTTTTTTTTTTGGGGGTGAAGTCAAGAGCTGCAAAGGCTTTCAAAATTGACAGGAGTAAGTGATAAAAACACTGCTGCCGTTTGCAATTGCCTATCTTTTTTCGAACAAGGATTTTCAACTCTCATTAACTAAAAATAAAGTACAGAAATCGGCTGAACGCTGAAGACAGTATCCATATTGCTCTGACATCAAAAAGCCATGACTTTGATGTTGTTCTATCGAAATTAAACATCATTTCTCCAAATCCTAAAGTGAAATTTTTTTTCAACAAAATTCTTTAGGTCCCTAATTAGATTTTTATTAAATTTGTCTGTTACTATTTTGTATTTCATGCAGTTTATTTTTTATTTTATTATTTTGTTAATTTTGTATTTAATTTTAAAGTTGCTTGATCGATTATGATACATACTTTTCAGCTTGTATGACTGTATTTTCAATGAACTATTTTGAATTTGAATGATCCTGTGGACTTTCAAGTCTAGTGGGTAATTTCCTGTACACAAATTTGTTTTGTGGTAGTACCCCAAAAATAGTTCTTTGACCTCTGCTAAGATGTTGTCTTAATCAACATGGATATTACGGAATGCGTGTCCTCATTTGAATAACCTCGCAGCTTAATATGTTGGTCAGTTCTGAGAGCTGTCTCGTACAGAAGGATGGATATCGGGATTGTGATTGCAGAGTTCGACTTTGAAGTAACGATTGTTGAAGAAGTGTTGGGTGTTTTCGCTTAGTGGCAGCGTGTGTGCTGGTGGTTTCTGAGATTATAATTGCTATAATTGCTCCTGTTGAAGTCCCGTGTAGTTTTCTGGAGACGACGGGGTGGGTCATCATCGTTGCTGCTGGTGTTGGTGACGTTGATAGACATATGTGACTCTTCTTACGACACAAGGAACTAGTTAGAATCTATATTCGTTTTCTACACTGGCTCTTTATGCTCATCTACACCAGTGGGCACAAATAAGGAAATATTTTAGAAAAAACTAGGTACAATCGCTCAGTCACTATTTTTATTTTGAAAGTAAAATTTAATTTTTAAATAAATGCATGGACAATCAAAATAGAACCGTCAAATTAAGTTATCCTTTAATTGAAACTTCAGAAAAGTTTTAAATTTATTTCTAGAAAATTAGTGATACAGCCACAAATTTACTCAAAATTAGGGAAAACACTAGTGCCTGCTCTGCTGATTTTGAATTGAGGATCCCCCGCCCGTAGTTTGCATGATGGTATTGCACATTAGGAATCAGTTGATCCAGTCTTGGTTAAATATTAATGAGAGAGAGCAGACCATGCTGAGGATCAAGCTAAAAGGTCAGAAAATCATGCTCAGAAATACTTCGTTGGGAAAGGTAGAGGACCTTTTTCAGCTTCAAGGCTTAGAATCTGTTTATCTTTCACTTTGGTGACGAAAGATGTAATCCAAAAGGCCAGTTACGCAGGTCAATGAGATCCACGCAGAAAACGTTCCCTTTGTGTGCAAAGTTCGAAACTCAATTCTGTGAATGCTACTGTTTTGGACTGGTACCACTTCAAGTTTTATTTCTGTCACTTCTCTCCACAAACAGTTCTTTTTCACTGATGGCACTCTTTTCGTAGGTTATTTTTCAGTGTTGTGAGGTTTTGTGCATTACACTTATTTGCAAATGAAACAAACATTACATCCTCCAAAAAGAAAAAAATAATAGTCTTCATATAATATTCTTCATTTCTTTCGTAAGCTTACACATTAAGCCTTGTAAACCAGATTTGCAAACATATAACTCATATACCGCTTCAGTTTGTTTTCTTTCATTGACAAGTTGGCCAAAATTTCCTACATAATTGTCTTATTAAATAAGAACGTAAGACTTGAAATAAAATTAATTTATTCCTCCCTTGTATTGTATATCCCTTGTTGGCAAAGGTTCT
>WNWK01017144.1:0-43091 GCA_009830355.1 Cherax destructor | reverse complement strand
TTTACATAAAAAAAAGAGTAGGAGCCCAAGAAATAAGATAGATGAGCTAAGATTACTTGCAAGTGCAGGTAATATAGATATTATTGCTATAACAGAGACCTGGTTCAATTTCGGATCAACATACAGGGTTAAAAACCCATTCCACACGGGGATGGGGTTAACAGGAAGGATGGTGGAGTGGCAATGAAATGTTAGAGATAATTTAAATCGTTGTGTTAGACAAGATATAAGATTGGGAAACGTCGGACACAGAATCTGTTTGGTTACAGTTTCTCGAGGGTAAAAAATTTAAATTTTTTGGGGGTTTTATGGGCCCCCCAAACCTTGATGGGGGTGGGGTTTAGGCTCTATGGGATGAAATTCATAAGGCGTCTAGATATGAAAATGTTGTGTTAATGGGAGATATTAACTTTAAACAAATTGATTGGAACAATGTGACAAGAAATCTTGAGTCTAGTGACTTTCTAGATACGGTTCAGGATTGCTTTTTAAAACAGTTTGTGACAGAACCAACTTGAGGAAACAGCCTGCATGACTTGGTTCTTGCCAACAAAGAATCACTAATTAATAATTTTGAGGTTAATGATGAGCTTGGGGAAAGCGATCACAAATCACTTAGTTTTAATATATCATGGAATTACCCAGATAACTGCAATCAAGTCTCTGTCCTAGACTTCCGCTTGGCCAACTCCATGGGACTGAGAAATTACTTGGGTGGGCTAAATTGGAATGACCTGACTATGGGTCAGGTAGGGGGGGTTGGTTGCCAATATGACGTTTTTCAGAGCATAGTTCTAGCTGCCCAGACAACTTTTGTTCTGAGTAGGGAAATTAGATCTAACAAAAATGATCCCAAATGGATGAAAAATAGATTAAAACATCTCATTGGTAAAAAGAGAGTCATGTACAGTGGACCCCGAGTTTCGTAAGGTTCTTATTTCGTAAACATCGTGTTTCGTAAGCTTTTTTCGATTTCGAGAATCGTAAAATGGCTCGTGTTTCGTAACGTATTAAACCTGTCCGCCTGCTCCGCGCCTGCGCGGGACGCAGGACGCCGCCAGTGAAGCGTTGTTTACCATTGAGAGAACATTACCTAGCGTGCTCTTTCAAACATTCACACTACATTTGGTGTTTTTTTTGGTGGTTTAGTGACTGTCACTGTGAAATAAGTCACCATGGGTCCAAAGAAGCTTCCTAGTGGCACCCCTGTGGTAAAGAAAGTGAGGAACACCATTGAACTGAAGAAAGAGATTATAGAAAAATATGAGAGTGATGTACGTCTGAGTGATCTTGCCAGGATGTACAACAAAACCCCTTCTACTATCAGCTCTATCCTGGCAAAGAGAAATGAGATCAAGGAAGCTAATGTTGCAAAACGGGTTGATATGATAACGAAAAATAGATCGAAAACAGTGGATGAGGTTGAGAAGTTGTTGTTGGTGTGGATCCATGAAAAACAGAGATCGGGTGATAGTATTTCCATGGCAATAATTTGTGAAAAGGCAAGGAAGTTGCACGCAGATCTTGTCAAGACAATGCCTGCAACCAGGGGTGAGGCAAGTGATTTTAAAGCCAGCAAAGGCTGGTTTGACAGGTTTAAGAAACGTAGTGGCATACACAGTGTTGTGAGACATGGTGAGGCAGCCAGCTCAGACAAACGTGCAGCTGAAAAATTTGTGCATGAATTCCAGGGGTTCGTAGAGGCTGAACAATTCCTCCCCCAACAAGTGTTTAACTGTGATGAAACAGGCCTGTTTTGGAAGAAAATGCCCAACAGGACCTACATTACTCAGGAGGAAAAGGCACAGCCAGGACACAAGCCTATGAAAGACAGGCTAACTCTCATGTTTTGTTCTAATGCTAGTGGGGATTTTAAAGTGAAGCCTTTACTGGTGTATCACTATGAAAATCCCAGACCCTTCAAGAATCACAGTGATGACAAGAATAATTTGTGTGTGCATTGGAAGGCTAACACCAAGGCATGGGTCACTACAGAGATTTTCAAGGAATTTGTGACTGGAGTGTTTGGCCCTACTGTGAAGAAATACCTCTTGGAAAAGAAATTGCCACTCAAGTGCCTCCTGATACTGGACAATGCTCCTGCTCACCCTCACAACTTGCAAGAGTGTTTGTCTGACAAGTTTAATTTCATCAGAGTGAAGTTCTTGCCTCCTAACAAAACTCCTCTCCTCCAGCCCATGGACCAGCAGGTCATTTCCAACTTCAAGAAACTGTACACCAAAGCACTGTTTGAAAAGTGCTTTGAAGTGACCTCGGACACTGAGTTGACCCTAAGAGAGTTCTGGAAAGATCACTTCAACATTGTGCAATGCATACGCCTTATAGGTAAGGCTTGGGAGGGAGTGACTTCCAGGACTTTGAACTCTGCTTGGAGACCATTGTGGCCAGGTTGTGTCCAACAGAGGGATTTTGAACGATTTGAGGCTGACCCTGACCTTGACCCTGACGACCCTGTGCCTGTTGTGGACTCTATTGTGGCATTGGGGAACAGCCTGGGGTTGGAGGTGAGTGGTGAGGATGTGGAAGAGTTGGTGGAGGCCCACAGGGTAGAGCTAACAACTGAAGAGCTGCAAGAGCTTCATCTGGAACAGTAACAGACCACAGCTGAGGTTATTGCTTTAAAGGAGGAGGTGAGAGACAGAAGGAGGTGCCCTCTTCAGTGCTTAAGGAGATGTGTACAAAGTGGAATGAGTTGCAGACATTTGTTGAAAGACACCACCCTGAGCAAGCTGAAATGAGCCTTCTGTGCAGCCACTTCAGTGACAGAGCCATGTCGCACTTCAGGAAAGTGTTGAAGGATCGCCAGAAACAGAGGATTGTGGACAGTTACTTTACGAGGCAGGGGTCTCGTGACTCTCAAGCTGACCTTGACCCTGACGACCCTGTGCCTGTTGTGGACTCTATTGTGGCATTGGGGAACAGCCTGGGGTTGGAGGTGAGTGGTGAGGATGTGGAAGAGTTGGTGGAGGCCCACAGGGTAGAGCTAACAACTGAAGAGCTGCAAGAGCTTCATCTGGAACAGCAACAGACCACAGCTGAGGTTATTGCTTCAAAGGAGGAGGGTGAAAGACAGAAGGAGGTGCCCTCTTCAGTGCTTAAGGAGATTTGTACAAAGTGGAATGAGTTGCAGACATTTGTTGAAAGACACCACCCTGAGCAAGCTGAAATGAGCCTTCTGTGCAGCCACTTCAGTGACAGAGCCATGTCGCACTTCAGGAAAGTGTTGAAGGGTCGCCAGAAACAGAGGATTGTGGACAGTTACTTTACCAGGCAGGGGTCTCGTGACTCTCAAGCTGGTCCTAGTGGCATTAAAAGACCAAGAAGGGAAGTAACCCCAGAGAGGGACTTGTTACCTGAAGTCCTTTTGGAGGGGGATTCCCCTTCCAACCACTAACTCCCTGCCCCTATCAGCAACTCTACCTTCCAGATGCCTGCAACTCTTCAATAAAGGTAAGTAAATGTATATATATATATATATATATATTGTTTTTAATTTAGTATGTGAATATTTTTTTGTGGAACGGATTAATTGTATTTACATTATTTCTTATGGGAAATAATGGTTCGAATTTCGTAAACTTCGTGTTAAGTACTAGCTCTTGGAACGGATTAATTACGATACTCGGGGGTCCACTGTATAAGCTTATCAAAAGAGGGGATGGGTGGTTAGGAAATCAATATATTCAATCAAAAAAAGGAATTAAAAAGGAATAAGAAAAGCAAAAAGGGATTGTGAAGCTAAAGTCGCAAGGGATTCGAAGACTAACCCAAAGGGGTTCTTTCAGGTATACAGAAGTTTGATTAGGGACAAGATAGGCCCAATTAAGAGTAACTCAGGTCACATCACTTACTTCCTCTCAGTTTTTACTCAGAAAGATACTAGCGAAATTCCAGAAATAATAAATTACAGTGGTCCCTCGACTAGCGGTCATAATCCGTTCCAGGAGCTAGGCCTTAACACGAATTGCTTGTAATTCGAAACCTTATTTCCCATAAGAAATAGTGTAAATACAATTAATCCGTTCCACCCAAAAATATTCACAAAAAATACATTTTAATTATAGTTCTACATACACAAAACAACATTATTAACACATATGTAATTATAAATACGTACATAATAAATAATAAATACTACAACACAATAATAAATAACATTTACTTACTTTTATTGAAGAGAGTTGCAGGCATCTGGAAGATAGGGAGGAGGACAGGGGGAGGGTGTTAGTGTTTGGAAGGGGAATCCCCCTCCATAAAGACTTCAGGTAACAAGTCCTTATCTGGGGTTACTTCCTTCTTTTCTTTTAATGCCACTAGGACCAGCTTGAGAGTCACTGGATCCCTGCCTCGAGAAATAACTGTCCACAGTCCTCTGTTTCTGGCGCCTGTTTAACATTTTCCTGAAGTGCAACATGGCTCTGTTACTGAACTGGTTGCACAGATGGCTCATTTCAGCTTGCTCAGGGTGGTGTTTTTCAACAAATGTCTGCAACTCATTCCACTTTGTACACATGTCCTTAAGCACTGAAGAAGGCACCTCCTTCACTCCCTCTTCCTCCTCCTGTGAATCAATAACCTCAACTCTGGTCTGATGCTGTTCCAGTTCCACCAACTCTTCCACATCTTCAATACTCACCTCCAACCCCAGGCTGTTCTCCAATGCCACAATAGAGTCCACAACAGGCACAGGGTCGTCAGGGTCAGGGTGAGTCTCAAATCCTTCAAAATCCCTCTTTTCAACACAATCCGGCCACAGTGGTCTCCAAGCAGAGTTCAAAGTCCTGGAAGTCACTCCCTCCCAAGCCTTACCTATAAGGCCTATGCAATGCACGATATTGAAGTGATCTTTCCAGAACTCTCTTAGGGTCAATGCAGTGTCTAAGGTCACATCAAAGCACTTCTGAAACACTGCTTTGGTGTACAGTTTCTTGAAGTTTGCAATGACCTGCTGGTCCATGGGCTGGATAAGAGGAGTGGTGTTTGGAGGCAAAAACTTCACTGTGATGAAATTGAATTTGTCAGACAAATAGTCTTGCAAGTTGTGAGGATGAGCAGGAGCATTGTCCAGTACCAGGAGGCACTTGAGTGGCAATTTCTTTTCCAGGAGGTATTTCTTCACACTAGGGCCAAACACTTCAGTCAGCCATTCCACGAAAAAGTCCTTAGTGACCCATGCATTAGTGTTAGCCTTCCAATACACTCACAAATTATTCCTGTTAACATTGTGTTTCTTGAAGGCTTTGTCATTTTCTGCGTGATACACCAGTAAAGGCTTCACTTTAAAATCACCACTTGCATTGGCACAAAGCATAAGAGTTAGTCTGTCTTTCATAGGCTTGTGTCCTAGCAGTGCCTTTTCCTCCTGAGTAATGAAGGTTCTCTTTGGCATTTTCTTCCAAAAGAGGCCTGTTTCATCACAATAAAACACTTGTTGGGGGAGGAATTCTTCAGCCTCTACGAACCCCATAAATTCACTCACGAACTTTTCAGCTGCACGTTTGTCTGAGCTGGCTGCCTCACCATGCCTCACAACACTGTGTATGCCACTATGTTTCTTAACCCTTTGGAGGTTTCAGGACCCTCTCCGAAACTCGTTCTCAGGGTCGCAAATTTTTCGGAAAAAAAAAAATTATTTTTTTCATATGAAATGATAGAGAATCTTTTTCCGATCATAACGCCACCAAAATTATGAAATGTGAAAGAAAACTAATGGAATTATGCTTTCGCGAAGTTAATGGTATTGATGACATTTGCACATCGGCGATTTCGCCCACTTTGAGCCCTATTTTCAGCAAATTCCAATGTTTCAGTCTACTAAAATTATAGCTATTTCGCTAGAACTCCATATCTTCTATCGATTGAGTACAAGAAACCTCCTATTTACCAATTTCAACTACCCAAAATAGTGGTCAGAAAATGGCAATTTGGCCAATTTCACACAAATTTCAAGCGATGCCAATTTCAAAATAGGGTCCAGAATAAACAAGGCAGACATCTTCTATGTTCATTAGTCACGTCTCCAGGCCCCTGTTACATTACTTTTGCTTTCCATTTTGAATTTTTATTCTCACAAAAAATAGAAGATTTGCTGTTATGTATACAACTGAATCATTGTATAAATGGTATAAATAATATCAGAGCACTTGTGCAAGAATATTAGACTCGCCAGTTGATGTGTATTGGATGCATGGTTTGATTTGTTTACTCTTGAACATCGACCAAAATCGAACATTTTCGCTACTTTGCGCTCAGTTTCAAGGTACTTGTCATCGTGAAACCAGTCACAATTATCTCTATTTTTGTAACATATCATCCATTCTATCAAATGAAACTTAGAAAACGAGAATAGAAGCATAAATACCATACGAAAATTGACTGCAAAGTCGCTGTTTTAAACCAAAAACACGGTCAGTTTTTTCTCATTATGCACTGTGGTGTGCAGGATTTTTTTATACTGAGCACACTGACCGCACAGACCCATTCTCTCACATCTAGGCCTAACAGCCTGTTTCTGCTTGATTTGAGGGCGCTAGAATTTAGGCATACTAGTACGTCGAAAATCCTGGGGCGTAAGCCGTACTAGTATGGCCGAAACCCCAAAAGGGTTAAACCTCTCAAACCAGCCTTTGCTGGCTTTAAAATCACTCTCCTCAGCACTGGTTCCAGGCATTGTCTTGACAAGATCTGCGTGCATCTTCCTTGCCTTTTCACAAATTATCGCCGTGGAAATACTATCACCCGCTATCTGTTTTTCATTGATCCACACCCCCAACAACTTCTCAACCTCATCCACTGTTTTGGATCTATTTTTCGTTAACATATCAACCCCTTTTGCAACATTAGCTTCCTTGATTTCATTTCTCTTTGCCAGGATAGTGGCGATAGTTAATGTGCTTTTCTTGTACATCCTGGCAAGCTCACTCACATGTATACCACTCTCATATTTTTAACTATGTCCTTCTTTAGTTCGATGGTGTTTCTCACTCTCTTTACCACATGGGTGCCACTAGAAAGCTTCTTTGGACCCATGGTGACTTATTTCACAGTGACAATCACTGAACCAGCAATAAACACAACAAAAGTATTGTGAATGTTTGAAAGAGCGCGCTGGGTTGTGTTCTCTCAAGTGTAAACAATGCTAGACTGGCATCCTGTCCGCCTCACTGCGCAAGCGCGGGGCAGGCGGACAGGTCTGGTACGAATCGCTGCACGAGGGAATGCTCGCTACATGAGGGAAATATTTAGCAAAAAAAGCACTCGTTACACGATTTGCTTGTTACAGTGGACCCTCGGTTAACGAATACCCCGGAAATCGTGCAATTATGTAAGTATAATTTTGTAAGTTCTTGTGGAAGTGTATTTTTGGGGGTCTGAAATAGACTAACCTACGTGAAATTTTCCTTAAGGGAGTAAATTCGTTCGGTAATGGCACTTGAGCAGACTTCAGGAGTGAAGTTTTTACGAAACTCGGGGGTCCACTGTATATGGAATCATCGTTAGTCAAGAGACCACTGTACCTATTTTCAAGGCAGGTGACAGGTCCTTAGCTTCGAACTATAGACCAATAAGCCTTACCTCCATAGTGGGAAAATTTATGGAATCAATAATTGCCGAGGCAATTCATAGCCATCTTGAAAGGCATAAATCGATTAATGAAGCTCAACACGATTTTACAAAGGGGCATTCCTGTCTTACGAATTTACTAACTTTTTTCACTAAGGTATTTGAGGAGGTAGATCATGGTATTGAATATATTGTGTATATGGACTTCAGTAAGGCTTTCAATAGAGTTCCACATCAGAGGCTGTTTATTAAACTTAACCCCTTTCAGGGTTGGTCTCGTATATGTACGGCTTAACAGCTAGGGTTGGTCCCGTACTTATACACCACAATTCTAGCGACTTCAAATCTGGTGGAAGAAAGCTGGTAGGCCTACATATGAAAGAATGGGTCTGCGTGGTCAGTGTGCGCAGTATAAAATTCTGCAGCACGCAATGCATAATGAGAAAAAAAAACTGGCTGTGTTTTTGGTTTAAAACAGCGATTTTGTAGTGTATTTTCATATGGTATTTATGGTTGTATTCTCGTTTTCTTGGTCTCATTTGATAGAATGGAAATTACAGTGGACCCCCGAGTTTCGTAAGGTTCTTACTTCGTAAACATCGTGTTTCGTAAGCTTTTTACGATTTCGAGAATCATAAAACCGCTCGTATTTCGTAACGTATTAGACCTGTCCGCCTGCTCCGCGCCTGCGTGGGACGCAGGACGCCGCCAGTGAAGCGTTGTTTACCATTGAGAGAACATTACCTAGCGCGATCTTTCAAACATTCACACTACATTTGGTGTTTTTTTTTTGGTGCTTTAGTGATTGTCACTGTGAAATAAGTCACCATGGGTCCAAAGAAGCTTCCTAATGGCACCCCTGTGGTAGCATTCATTCAGGGAGTGTAGCATTCATGCAGGGAGTGTAGCATTCATGCAGGGAGTGTAGCATTCATGCAGGGAGTGTAGCATTCATGCAGGGAGTGGAGCATTCATGCAGGGAGTGTAGCATTCATGCAGGGAGTGTAGCATTCATGCAGGGAGTGTAGCATTCATGCAGGAGTGTAGCATTCATGCAGGGAGTGTAGCATTCATGCAGGAGTGTAGCATTCATGCAGGGAGTGTAGCATTCATGCAGGGAGTGTAGCATTCATGCAGGGAGTGTAGCATTCATGCAGGGAGTTTAGCATTCATGCAGGGAGTGTAGCATTCATGCAGGGAGTGTAGCAGGCATGCAGGGAGTTTAGCAGGCATGCAGGGAGTGTAGCATTCATGCAGGAGTTTAGCATTCATGCAGGGAGTTTAGCATTCATGCAGGGAGTTTAGCAGGCATGCAGGGAGTTTAGCATTCATGCAGGGAGTTTAGCAGGCATGCAGGGAGTGTAGCAGACATGCAGGGAGTTTAGCAGTCATGCAGGGAGTATAGCTGACATGCAGGGAGTGTAGCAGGCATGCAGGGAGTGGGGATTCCCCTTCGTAGAGGCTGAAGAATTCCTCCCCCAACAAGTGTTTAATTGTGATGAAACAGGCCTGTTTTGGAAGAAAATGCCCAAGAGGACCTTCATTACTCATTACTCTATCTTCCAGATGCCTGCAACTCTTCAATAAAGGTAAGTAAATGTATATATATATATATATATATATATATATATATATATATATATATATATATATATTGTTTTTAATTATTTTATATGTGAATATTTTTTTGTGGAACGGATTAACTGTATTTACATTATTTCTTATGGGAAATAATGGTTCGAATTTCGTAAACTTCGTGTTAAGTACTAGCTCCTGGAACGGATTAATTACGATACTCGGGGGTCCACTGTACATTACAGAAATAAAGATGATTTTGATTGGTTTCATGAAGAAAAGTACGTTGAAATTGAGCTCAAAGTAGCGGAAATGTTCGATTTTTGCCGATGTTCAAGAGTAAACAAATCACGCCATGCGGCTAATACACATCAACTGGCGAGTCTAATATTCTTTCACAAGTGTGCTGATATTATTTATACCATTTTTACAATAATGCAGTAGTCTGCATAACAGTAAATCTTCTATATTTGGTGAGAATAAAATTTCAAAATGGAAAGGAAGAGTAATATAAGAGAGGCCTGGAGAAGTGACTAATGAACAGAGAAAATGTTATTTTAGTGCGAGGAATGTCTGTCTTGTTTATTCTGGACCCAATTTTGAAATTGGCATCTTTTGAATTTTTGTGAATTTGCCAAATTGCCAATTTCTGACCACTTTATTGGGTAGTTGAAATCGGTAAATGGGCGGTTTCTTGTACTCCATAGAACAAATGGAGTTCTAGCAAAATAGCTATGATTTTAGTCAACTGGAACATTGGAATTGGCCGAAAATAGGGCTCAAAGTGGGCGAAATCGCCGATGTGTAACTATTGTCGAGACCGCTAACTTCGCAAGAGCATAATTCCATAAGTTTAACATCAAATTTCATACTTTTGGTGTCATTACCATTGAGCAAAGATTTTCTATTATTTCATAAGATTTTTTTTTTTTTTTTTTTTTAATTTTTGACCCTGAGAGTGAGTTCAGGATCGGGGTCTCGACCCTCAAAGGGTTAAGGCACATGGAATAGGAGGAGAATTTTTTCCTTGGTAGAGGCATGGTTGACAAATAGGCAGCAGAGAGTTTGCATAAATGGGGAGAAATCAGAATGGGGGCACGTCACAAGTGGTATTCCACAGGGGTCAGTGTTGGGCCCCTTGTTGTTCACAATTTACATAAATGACATAGATGAGGGAATAAATAAGCGACATAAGCTAATTTGCTGATGATACCAAAATAGGCTGTCCAATTCATTCTAATGAGGACATTAGAGCACTCCAAGATGATTTGAATAGACTGATGCAGTGGTCGGAGAAGTGGCAGATGCAGTTTAATATAGACAAATGCAAAGTTCTAAATGTTGGACAGGAAAATATATAAACTAAATAATGTAGATCTTAATACTACTGATTGCAAAAAAGATTTAGGAGTTCTGGTTAGCAGTAATCTGAAACCAAGACAACAGTGCATAAGTGTTCACAATAAATCTAACAGAATCCTTGGCTTCATATCAAGAAGTATAAATAATAGAAGTTCTCAGGTTGTTCTTCAACTCTATATATCTTTGGTTAGGCCTCATTTGGATTATGCTGCACAGTTCTGGTCACCATGTTACAGAATGGATATAAATGCAGTGGCGTCGTAAAGGGGAGGGCCACCCCGGGTGACACCATTTAGGGGGTAACACCATAGAGCCTCTGATGAAGGTGATACTAATGCACAAAACAGTGCAGCAAGAGAAAAATCCTTTGTTTCTGTATAGCCTTTTATATGATTACAGAGTACAAATAGGCCTATACAGGGAAAATCATTGATTTTGATATGATAGATGATTTTGCAGGATTGAAGGCAAAGAAATGTAAGATTAAATTCATTGAGATGTTACCTGTACTCAAGGTCAAATCGGAACTAGTGTTTCTCTGATATTGCAATGTTTTTCTTTATTTTTCAATTTTTTTTTTTTTTTTTGCATTGTTGAAGATGAATAAATGTGTAGGATCTGTTGCCTGTACTCAAAGTGGTATTTCAGTTTGTTTCTTCAATATTACTACGATTATATATTTTATCATTAATAAAGTTGAGAAGTATTCTCCTTTTGGGTTTATGGCCCTTAAACGTTCTCATTGTTAAACATTAGTCACTGGTCATGCAGTAGTGACGTAACTTGAGTTTACTTCCCTCATTTACCCGCCCTTGGATTTCATGGGGGTGACACCAAAGATGCTGCCCCGGGTGACACCAAAGATTCCTCCCCGGGTGACACCAACCCTAGTGACGCCACTGTATAAATGCACTGGAAAACGTTCGAAGGAGAATGACAAAGCTGATCCCATGTATCAGAAATCTTCCCTATGAGGATAGACTGAGGGCCCTGAATCTGCAATCTCTAGAAAGGCATAGAATTAAGGGGTATATGATTGAGGTGTATAAATGGAAAACAGGAATAAATAAAGGGGATGTAAATAGCGTGCTAAAAATATCTAGCCTAGACAGGACTCGCAGCAGTGCCTGGTAAAGGGTTAACCCTTTACCAGGCACTCCTAGGAAAATGCAAATTTCGAAATGTATTTCCTATGAGTGGATAGAGTATCTCAATGTAAGGGAAATGAGCCCATATAAATAGAATTCTGAAAGTAACTTTTCGTTTAATTGCCAATATTCAAGGACCGAGTGTACTTGGTCCTGCCCGGTAAAGGGTGTCAAAGTCTGAATGTTGCAAATTTGCAATTGTTAATAAAATACCAAATAAGTATTTTTCTATTTTATTATACAAATAAACAATATCAAAAACATAAATGGAACTTGTTTCCAAACATTTTGTAAGTACAGTAGAACGTCATTTAGCACAAGATTATGTTGCACGTTACGGGTATTGCACGATTTAAGATTTGCGACACATTATCATCTTACACGACGTAACGATGATATTACACGGTTCGGCAGGAGGGAAAAATTTTGAGCGCTGTCGCCAGCGTGGGTTAAACCATTGAGTCAGTGGGGTCCTACTAAGGGTGGCTATGAGCCACATAAAGTGTTTAATGCTGACGAGACAAGTGTTTTCTGGAAGAAAATGCCAACACAAACTTATATCAGTCAGCAAGAGAAAAGTGCACCAGGCTTCAAGACAGCAAAGGATCGCTTCACCTTGCTCCTTTTTGGTAATGCATCAGGTGATTTAAAGTGTAAGCCCATGGTTATTTACTGCCTAAGAATCCTCATGCTTTGAGGAAAAGGGAATTTGTTTTTCCTTCCTGCAAACTGTAAGTTTATTCAGATACACGGGGCCAGGAGCTGAGTCTCGACCCCTGCAACCACAATTAGGTGAGTACAGTTACATACATTATCATACATAGCAGCATATGTGTAGAGAACCTAGGATAACCCAAAAAAAGTCAGTCAATGGAAATACTAAGTCTCACTGACTTTTTTGGGTTATCCTAGGTTCTCTACACATATGCTGCTATGTATGATAATCTTCGTAACTGTATCTGTGTATACCTGAATAAACTTACTTACAGTTTGTGGGAAGGAAAAACAAATAACCATTCTCTCAAGCAGTCTTGTTGTTGTGGTTCAGCAGACACCACCCGCCTTACCCAGCCACCACGGACCCCACCATCCCAGCATTCGTACGTATTTCATACGCGTCAAGAAGTCCTGGCTACAAGCCAGCTGTGTTTGTGAAGAATAAGAGAGTGAATTGTGTTTTGATCTTGAATTAACGAAGAAACAAAGATATTAGACAAGACATAACCCGTGGCCGTAATGAAGTGTTACTTTGTACACATAAAAAGATGTAAACATAAGTTTGTGTGACTGACTGACTTGACTGACTGACTGACTGAATGACTGACTGACTTGACTGACTGAATGACTGACTGAATGACTTGACTGACTGAATGACTGACTGAATGACTGACTGACTGACTTGACTGACTGAATGACTGACTGAATGACTGACTGAATGACTTGACTGACTGACTGAATGACTTGACTGATTTGCTGAATGACTTGACTGACTTACTGAATGACTTGACTGACTTACTGAATGACTTGACTGACTTACTGAATGGCTTGACTGACTTACTGAAGGCTTGACTGACTTACTGAATGACTGACTGACTGATACTGACGACTTGCTGACTTAAGTTAGACACTCAGTTCAACCGTCGACTTCAGTTCAAGAACTTCTACTATCCACCTCAGCCCAGTAGGGCCACAGCATAACTCTCCACTCTCTTCACAATCATCCACAAACACCAGCACCTACAATTTAAGGTAAATACTATTATTTCTATTACATTTGTAGTCTTAAGCAGTAAAAACAACATAATACATCACGATAATGAACTACAATTACATATTCACTTTTATTTTTGTAAGATCTGTTGGTCTAAAAAAAACTTGTTTGGCTTTTTGGGGACTCCCAGGAACGTAACCCTATTTTTCCCATTAGTTCTTTTAATTATTTAACACGAAATTATCTAACACGACTTTTTCAGGAACGTAACTATCGTGCTAAATGACGTTCTACTGTATAAAAAATATAAAAATGAACCAAAGAGCAACATGGACACATTGCAAAGGGATAAAACTTTCAAGTCCCATATTCCTGAATTTCCTGAGAAAGAACAATCATTCTAGATCACTAATTGCTACAATGAAAGGCTATGAAGCAATTTCTTTCCTTCTTGATGCATAGATTTACTTTGCATACGGCACAGGAAAATGAGGATGTGACATGAATTTTTGTTTTGCTGCAATACTTGCATGTAAATATCATGCCTTGCACTGGCCAGTGACCTAGTGTTTTATCAAACCTATCGTCTTTGTCAAACCTCACACTGTCATCAGGCCTTTCTGCACATTGGTACTGTACTGGAGATGGCAACAGGTCCTCTGGTTCTGGATCTGAGTCACTTTCCTCCAAAATGCAGAGATATTTCTCATTGATCTGTAATGACAATAAAAATGTTTTATACACACCCAGACCACTACAGAATTCATATATGCATTAGAAATTCTTATATAAATATTTATTTACTGAAATTGCCAATTGGGCCTTGACGGGCAGGACAGAGTATACTCGGTCCTTTTTCTTTGCACTTTTTTCAATTGCATGGTTCACTCATTTTATGCTTCACAAAGACTATATATATCTCAAAATATGCCTAAACTATTTATTTCCACACTGGACACAACAATCAGTACTTACCGACATTGTAGAGAGTATAATCACAGTGTATATGAGTGTCAGTAGAGGAAAAATCTGGCTGTGGGCGACGCCAAGCTACAAGTGTTTACATTTTGGTCTCTCAACCAATGGGAAGCGAGCAGACGCCGTCCTCACTTAGCTGGAGCGAATCACAGAAGGCTTGTGATTGGTCAGAAATAGAGAACGGGAACCTAGATGCGTGGGGGGAGTAGGAAAACGCGCAAAAAACATGCTTTTAGGACCGAGTATACTCGGTCCTAAAAGGATATAGGAAAGCACTGATTTGGTAATAGAGTTGTGGATGAGTGAAACAAATTCCCGAGTACAGTTATAGAGGCTAAAACATTGTGTAGTTTTAAAAATAGGTTAGATAAATACACGAGTTCTCCATGGGGAAGTGGAACAGAATTCTTCCTCTGTAAGCCATACGTGTCGTAAGAGGTGACTAAAATGCTGGGAGCAAGGGGCTAGTAACCCCTTCTCCTGTATATATTACTACATTGGACCCCCGGTTAACGGCCATAATTTGTTCCAGAATGCTGTTCAAGTGCAGTTACCGAACGAATTTATTAACATAAGGAATAATGTAAATTAGATTAGTCCTTTTGGACCCCCCAAACATACACTTACAAAAGCACTTACAAAAATACAATTACATAATTGTTAGTGTTTGGAGCAGGCCGTTAACCGGGGGTCCACTGTAAATGTAAAAGGAGAAACTTTCATTTTTCTTTTGGCCACCCTGCTTCGGTGGGAAACGGCCGACGTGTTGAAAGAGAGAAGAAATACATGAGTGGGTGTGAGTTGGACCTGACTAGCTTGTGCTACTAGGTCAGATGCCGTGCTCCTTCCTTAAGTGAATGTGACCTGACCTGACTAGGTTAGGGCATTGGCTTAAGCCAGTAGGAGACTTGGACCCACCTCGCATGGGCCAGTAGGCCTGCTGCAGTGTTCCTTCTTTCTTATGTTCTTATAAGAGAGGCCTGCCTGTATTTTGTACTAGGTGGGATTCAGTGTGAGATATTTTCTGACCATAAATATGATAAACTGCATTTTAAAAAAAAAATTCTAAGCTTATATAATTTTAATGGATTATCATTTTGTCCTATCAGTTGGTAGTACACTAAGCTCACACACTGAGATCTGTGGTTCAATCCCTAGTACAAGTGGAAACATTGGGCATATTTCCTTAAGACATCTGCTGTCCCTTATCACCTAGCAGTAAATAAGTACAGTGGAACCCCGAGTAACGAACACCCCGGAAATCGTACAATTATGTAAGTATAATATTGTAAGTGCTTGTAGAAGTGTATTTTTGGGGGTCTGAAATAGACTAACCTACGTGACATTATTTCTTAAGGGAGTAAATTCGTTCGGTAATGGCACTTGAGCAGGCTTCTGGAATGAAGTTTTTACGTTACTCGGGGTTCCACTGTACCTGGTTGTTAGTCGACTGGTGTGGGTTGTATCCTGGAGTTTACCTGGAGCTGGGAACAAAATTAACCTAAGTTGTGAGAAATGCTCTTCATAACAAGGGGCTTTCTGTATAGTAGTATGTCATTGATGTCAGCTATGGTCTGTATACGTTGTGTCATGTACTTGTAGAAATAATGATTATTATTATTCTTATTATTATTAACCCTTTCATTGTCCAGACGATCTGAAACTTGTCCACACTGTCCAAGAATTTAAAAAAAAAAATTGTATTTTTCTTAGTAAATGGTAGAGAATCTTTTTCTGAAGGTAATAAAACAAAAAGTATGAAATTTGATGGAAAATTTATGAAAATATGCTTTCTCGAATTTTGATGCATCAGCGATATTTACGCATCAGCGATTTTGCCGAATTTGACTCCCATTTTAGGCCAATTATATCATTCCAGTCGACCATATTCTTAGCTATTTTGCTAGTATTACTTCTATTTTATCGATTGAGCACAAGAAATCACCCAGTCAACTGCTTCAACTACCCAATAAAGTGATCGGAAATTGGTAATTTGGCCAATTTAACACAAAATTCCAAATATACCAATTTCAAAATAGGGTCCAGAATAAGCAATGCAGGCATTCCTGGCACTAAACTAACATTCCTCTGTTCATTAGTTATGTTTTCAGGCTTTGAATTTTGATTTTTTATTCACATAATGAATTTTTATTCACACCAAAAAATATAAGATTTACTGTTATGCAATGTTGTAATAATTGTATAAATAACATTAGCACATTCTTGAACGTATATTAGACCCACCAGTTGATGCGTATTAGACGAGTGATGTCATTTGTTTACTCTTGATCATCGGCAAAAATTTAACATTTCCGCTTGTTTGAGCTCAGTTTCAAGCCATTTTCATTACTAAAACCAATCAAAATTATCTCCATTTCTGTAATATAGCGTTCATTCTATCGAATGAGACCAAGAAATTGCAAATACAAGTTTAAAAAAACATACCAAAAATACCGCAAAGTCGCTGTTTTAATCCAAAATTATGGTCTCAGTTTTTTTTTCTCATGCAGTGTGTGTTGCAGGATTTGTTTTATGTGGTGCACACTTACCACATAGATGTATTCTCTCATATCTAGGGCCAAATTTACCACTAACAGCTTATCTGAATAAGCTGATCTCATGGCGTAGATCTACGGTTTGGACCCTGGCTTCAAAGCCGTAGAACTACACGACGGACCCTGATAGGGTTAAGAATGTAGTGCTAGAGTGTTCAGCAGAAGCTTGTGGTTACAGGAAAGTGGGTGCGGGAGGGAAGAAGAGCGATTGGTGGAATGATGATGTAACAAGAGTAGTAAGGGAGAAAAAGTTAGCATATGAGAGGTTTTTACAAAGTAGAAGTGATGCAAGGAGGGAGGAGTATATGGAGAGAAAAAGAAAGGTTAAGGGAGTGGTGAAGCAATGTAAAAAGGGAGCAAATGAGAGAGTAGGTGAGATGTTAACAAATTTTGTTGAAAATAAGAAAAAGTTTTGGAGCAAGATTAATAAGTTGAGGAAGCCTATGGAACGAATGGATTTGATAGTTAAAAATAGGAGAGGAGAGTTATTAAATGGAGAGTTAGAGGTATCATGAAGATGGAGGGAATATTTTGAGGAATTGTTAAATTTTGATGAAGATAGAGAAGCTGTGATTTCGTGTATAGGGTAAGGAGGAATAACATCTTGTAGGAATGAAGAAGAGCCAGTTGTGAGTGTGGGGAAAGTTTGTGAGGCAGTGGGTAGAATGAAAGGGGGTAAGGCAGCAGGATTGATGGGATAAAGATAGAAATGTTAAAAGCAGGTGGGGATATAGTTTTGGAGTGGTTGGTGCTTTTATTTAATAAATGTATGGAAGAGGGTAAGGTACCTAAGGATTGGCAGAAAGCATGCATAGTTCCTTTGTATAAAGGCAAAGGGGACAAAAGAGAGTGCAAAAATTATAATGGAATAAATCTGTTGAGTATACCTGGTAAAGTGTATGGTAGAGTTGTTATTGAAAGAATTAAGAGTAAGACAGAGAGTAGGATAGCAGATGAACAAGGAGGCTTTAGAAAAGGTAGGGGGTGTGTAGACCAAGTGTTTACAGTAAAACATAAAGGTGAACAGTAGTATTTAGATAAGGGTAAAGAGGTTTTTGTGGCTTATATGGATTTGGAAAAGGCGTATGATAGGGTGGATAGGAGAGCAATGTGGCAGATGTTGCAGGTGTATGAAATAGGAGGTAGGTTACTGAAAGCAGTGAAGAGTTTTTATGAGGATAGTGAAGCTTAGGTTACAGTATGTAGGAGAGAGGGAGATTATTTCCCAGTAAAAGTAGGCCTTAGAGAAGGATGTGTGATGTCACCATGGTTGTTCAATACATTTATAGATGGGGTTGTAAGAAAAGTGAATGCTCAGGTGTTGGCAAGAGGTGTGGGGTTAAAAGATAAAGAATCTAGCACAAAGTGGGAGTTGTCACAGTTGATCTTTGCTGATGACACTGTGCTTTTGATAGATTCTGAAGAGAAGTTGCAGAGGTCGGTGGATGAGTTTGGTAGGGTATGTAAAAGAAGAAAATTAAAAGTGAATATAGATTGGATATCAGATTGGAGGGAGAGAGTATGGAGGAGGTGAATGTATTCAGATATTTAGGAGTGGATGTGTCACCAGATGGGTCTATGAAAAATGACTTGAATCATTGAATTGATGAGGGAAAAAAGGTGAGTGGTGCACTTAGGAGTCTGTGGAGACAAAGAACTTTGTCCAGGAAAGCAAAGAGGGAAATGTATGAGAGTATAGTCATACCAACGCTCTTATGTGCGTGTGAAATATGGGTGGTGAATGTTGCAACAAGGAGAAGGCTGGAGGCAGTGGAGATGTCATGTCTGAGAGCAATGTGTGGTGTGAATATAATGCAGAGAATTTGTAGTTTGGTATTTAGGAGGAGGTTTGGGATTACCAAAACTATTATCCAGAGGGCTTAGGAAGGGTTGTTGAGGTGGTTTGAACATGTAGAGAGGATGGAACAAAATAGAATGACTTTGAGAGTGTATAAATCTGTAATGGAGGGAAGGCGGGATAGGAGTCGGCCTAGGAAAGGTTGGAGGGAGGGGGTAAAGGAGGTTTTGCGTACAAGGGGCTTTGACTTCCAGCAAGCATGCATGAGCATTTTAGATTGGAGCAAATGGGTTTTAGGACTTGACGTGCTGTTGGAGTGTGTGCAAGGTAACATTTATGAAGGGATTCAGGGAAACGGCAGGCTGGACTTGAGTCCTGGAGATGGGAAGTACAGTGTCTTCGCTCTGAAGGAAGTGTGTTAATGTTGCTGTTTTATAACTAGTGTAAGTGTGCCTCTGGCAAGACAGTGATGGAGTGAATGATGATGAAAGTTTTTCTTTTTCAGGTACACCCTACCTTGCTGGGAGATGGCCGATATGTTAATAATATTAATAATGTGTGTACTGTACAGTGGACCCTGGTTTACGTACTGCTCCAAACTCGAACAATTATGTAAGTGTATTTTTGTAAGTGTATTTTTGGGGGTCTAAAAGGACTAATCTAATTTACATTATTCCTTATGGGAACAAATTTGTTTGGTAACGGCACTTGAACAGCATTCTGGAACGAATTAATTACATAAACTGGGGTACCACTGTATATGCATTTTTTAAGCCTAGCTATATTTCTTACTTAATACAGTCAACCCCCTGTGTTCGACGCCATCGGCGTTCGTCCAAATCAGTGTTCGACCTTTTTTTTAATGAGAATTTTGGCTCGGTATTAGCTGATCCGCTCGAAGTTGGCGATTCGTCCCGGACACGTACGCGTGGCCCAGCTGGGCCCGGGCACTCAGTGTGCTATTGTTTACACACGAGCGACCACCACCCACGCATTCATTCCAGTATATTGTCATTATTCCACTGTTTTTAGTGCTTGCAACTGCTAAATAAGCCACCATGGGCCCCAAGAAAGCTCCTAGTGCCAAGCCTGTGGTAAAGAATGTCAGAAATATGGTAGAATTGAAGAAGGAGATGATAGCAAAATATGAAAGTGGAGTGCATATCACTGAGCTGGCCACGCTCTATGGCAAATCCCATTCAACCATCTCTTCCATTATGGCCAAGAGAAAGGAAATCAAGGACGCTGTTGTTGCGAAAGGTGCAAGTATGGTCACAAAACAGAGATCTCAAGTGCTGGAACAAGTGGAAATTTTGTTGTTGTTGTAGATCAATGAGAAGCAATTAGCAGGAGATAATATGTGAAAAAGCAAGGCAGTTGCATGATGATCTCATTAAGAAAATGCCTGCAACAAGTGCTGAAGTGAATGAATTTAAAGCCAGCAAAGGCTGGTTTGACAGATTTAAGAAGCGAAGTGGCATACATAGTGTTGTGAGGCATGGGGAGGCAGCCAGTTATGACAAAAGTGCTGCTGAAAATTACGTGAATGAATTCGTGGGGTACATAGAGGCTGAACAATTCCGACCCCAACAAGTGTTCAATTGTGACGAAACAGGCCTGTTTTGGAAGAAAATGCCAAACAGGACCTTCATTACACAGGAGGAAAAGGTACTCCCAGGACATAAGCCTATGAAAGACAGGCTAACTCTTATGCTTTGTGCCAACGCCAGTGGTAATTTTAAAGTAAAGCCTTTAGTGGTGTATCATTCTGAAAATCCCTGAGTGTTTAAGAGATGCAGTGTCACCAAGTCTAATTTGTGTGTGATGTGGAAGTCTAACAATAAGGCATAAAGATACCCAAGTGTTGCACATGTGTCTAATTTAACAACTTGTCGGTTCTTTGAACCATTCGTCTACATCCTGTCTGACACAGAGATCTTGATACAAACGGATTCTTCAACACTTGTCCAACCTTAGGATGAAGACCTACTTCGACTAGTGGATGGAACCACTATGACCCCGCCTCCTCCTGCTTCGTCTCGCCTGTCTACAGTATATAAGCAACTTCTATTTGCCCTATGCTGTACTTGCTTCAAGATTGATGGACTGAACACATCGACTCCAGGCCGAGGGACTGATTACCTCAAACTCCTCCTCTCCTTTCAACTTTCTACTTTGTATTGGACTGATGAAGCCACTGTGTGGCGGAACGTTTCCTCAATAAAGATACCCAAGTGTTGCATATGTGTCTAATTTAACAACACTTAAACTGTTACACTACTACTATTACTTCTGCTACTAATACTACTTATTGTTGTGGCATCTCTTTATTTTCAGAATACTTATTGTTTTTTCCCCTCTTTCTGGGGAGTTGCCTAACCCTTTCACAGTTGAGAGCCCTGCTCACAAATTTTCTCAGTGTCGAAAAATATTAAAAAAAAAAAAAATTTCTTACTAAAATCTTAAGAATATTTTTCTGATTGTTTTAAAAGAATTTTTTTTTTGCGATCTGTACTTACCGAGATATAGAGGCGTGAAGTTGACAAAGTGAACCACTTACGGCAACATTGGCGACTGCTGCTCACTCAGTAATATTATTTTTACTTTTATTCTATTTTTTTTCTCTCTTTAAAGAGGGCTCCTTGTTGAGGTAAAGAGGCTGTCGGTCTGAGGAATTGGACCTTTTGGTCTTCTTCCTCCGACCGAACCTAATTATCCCCTAATCCTCCCTTCCCTATCCCATATTCCCAATCCCCCCTTTTTTTCCCCTTCCTCCCCCTTCCCAACCCTTCACTTTTTCCCATCCACCTACCACCCACACTGCCGGAGAGTGAAGTATTCCTTACCGCTTGGCTTGGTGACAAAGGCACATTGAATTACCACTCCCACAATGCAATGAGGGTGGTTAGATTTTTTCCCGCACTTACCATGTAGACCCATTCTATCACATGTAGGAGTACCAGCCTTTTCCCGATTGATTTGAGGGAGGGCGTAAAATTTACGTGTACTAGTACGTCAGAAACCCTGGCGCGTAAGATGTACTAGTACATCAAAAACCCTGAAAGGGTTAAAGCCAATAATAATCCAGCAGAAAGCCGCAGTAAGAATTATCACGCAATCCAATGCAAGACACACACCCCCACTTTTCGAAGACCTTAACCTACTCACCGTACAGAACATTCACACCTACTATTGTGCAATCTACATTTACAGAACCATAAACTAATTTTAACCTGGAGCTAAAACAATTTCTTGATAGTTGCAACAGAACCCATAGACACGACACCAGACACAAAAATCTCTATGATATTCCCCGTGTCCGGCTAAACCTATACAAAAATTGGATATACATAAAAGGGCCTAGAATCTGTAACTTCCTGCCTGTAAATTCTAGAACCGCAGACTCAACCACCATTTTCAAAACTACTGTTAAAAAACATCTTGTCTCCCTAACACACCCCATCATCAGCTAACCAAATGAAAACCACCCAATTATCTCCTTTGTATTAGAACACACTCAAAACAATATAGACTTACTCTCGTTATCTGTAACGCCCACATAATTTACACCTACACCCACCTAAATGACTGTAAACATAAAATTCATAATAAAGCTATTGTCTATTAAATCTTAACCCTTTCAGGGTCTGTGCCGTAGTTTATGGCTTTGGGTTCAGGGTCCAAACCGTAGTTCTATGTCATGAGCTCAGCTCACTCAGATAAGCTGTGAGCGGTAAATTTGGGCCTAGATATGTGAGAATACATCTATGTGGTAAGTGTGCACCACATAAAACAAATCCTGCAGCACACAGTGCATAATGAGAGAAAAAACTGGGACCATAATTTTCGATTAAAACAGCAACTTTGCAGTGTTTTTTCGTATAATTTTTATAGTTGTATTTGCGATTCCTTGGTCTCATTTGATAGAATGGAAGATATATTACAGAAATAGAGATGATTTTGATTCGTTTTATTAATGGAAATGGCTTGAAACTGAGCTCAAACTAGCGGAAATGTTAAATTTTTGCCTATGTTCAAGAGTAAACAAATGACCTCACACATCTAATACGCGCCAGCTGGTGGGTCTAATATACGTTCACAAATGTGGTGATATTATTTGTACAATTATTACAATATTGCATAACAGTAAATCTTCCATTTTGGTTTGAATAAAAATTCATTATGTGAATAAAAAATCCAAATGGAATTCATTTGTAAAGACTGAAAACGTAACTAATGAACAGAGGAAATGTTAGTTTAGTGCCAGGAATGCCTGCATTGTTTATTATGCACCCTATTTTGAAATTGGAATATTTTGAACTTTGAGTTAAATTGGCTAAATTACCAATTTCCAACCACTTTATTTTGTAGTTGAAACAGTTGACTGGGCGATTTCTTGTGCTCAATCGATAGAAGAGAAGAAATACTAGTGAAATAGCTAAGAATTTGGTCGACTGGAATAATGTAATTGGCCTAAAATGGGAGTCAAAATCAGCAAAATCGCCGATGCGTAAATATTGCTGACGCATCAAAATTTGCGAGAGCATAATTTCGTCAATTTTCCATCAAATTTCGTACTTTTTGTTTTATTACCTTCAGAAAAAGATTATCTACCATTTCATAAGAAAAAATAAGATTTTTTTTTTTTTTTGAAAATTCTTAAGACACTGGTGTAAGTAAGTTTATTCAGGTATACACAAATACATTTACATACATTATCATACATAGCAGCATATGTGTAGAGAACCTAGGATAACCCAAAAATGTCAGACAGAGTGACTTATTTCCATTGGGGTCCTTTTTATACTTTAATATTTTACATTCTGAAATTTGGCCTCTGGACCCTGAAAGGGTTAAGTTAGTCCTATTAAATCTTAAGTTAATCCCAAGTTTGTCTAAGATACTCTTCCAGTATGGCTTTAACCCTCTGACTGTTTCGGTTATATATATACGTCTTACAAGCCAGTGTTTCGGACGTATATATACTAAAAAATTCTAGCGGCTTCAAATCAAGCGGGAGAAAGCTGATAGGCCCACATATGAGAGAATGAGTCTGTGGTCAGTGTGCGCTGTATTAAAAAAATCCTGCAGCACGCAGTGCATAATGAGAAAAAAAAAACTCTGACCATGTTTTTGGATTAAAACGCCTACTTTGAGGTGTATTTTTGTATAGGATTTATGGTTGTATTCTCTTTTTCTTGGTATCATTTGATAAAATGGAAAACATATTACAGAAATAGAGATGATTTTGATTAGTTTCATAATGAAAGTGACCTTGAAATTGAGCTCAAAGTAGTGGAAATGTTCAATTTGTGCCAATGTTCAAGAGTACACAAATCATGCCATGCGTCCAATACACATCAACTTGTGAGTCTAATATTCTTACACAAATGCACTGATATTATTTATACCATTTTTACAATAATGCAATAGTCTACATAACAGTAGATCTTCTATTTTTTGTGTGAATAAAAAATCAAAACAGAAAGCAAGAGTAATATAAGAGGGGCCTAAAGACGTGACTAATGAACAGAGAAAATCTTATTTTAGTGCCAGGAATGTCTGCATTGTTTATTCTGGACCCTATTTTGGAATTGACATCTGTTTTATTTTGCATGAAATTGGTCAAATTGCCAATTTCTGACCACTTTATTGGGTATTTGAAATCGGTAAAGTGGTGGTTTCTTGTACTCAATTGATAGAACAAATGGAGTTCTAAAGAAATGGCTATGGGTTTGGTCAACTGTAACAATGGAATTGGCCGAAAATAGGGCTGAAAGTCGGCAAAATCGCAGATGCGTATATATCGCTGACATTGCTAACTTTGCGAGAGCATAATTCCATAAGTTTTCCATTAAATTTCGTACTTTTGGTGTCATTACCATCGGGAAAAGATTGTCTATCATTTCATAAGAAAAAATAATTTTTTTTCCAATATTTTGCGACATAGAATGACAGTTTCAGAATGAGGCCTCCGACAGTCAAATGGTTAATAGAAACAATGTATCATGCCAGGACAAATCGAATCCCATTACTAAATCTACCATTTGAAATATTAGTAAATGATTTGGACTACCTAACTATTTTAAACCTAATTATGTATGTATGTACCTAACTGGGAGTGTATCTAATTATGTACCTAATAATATATTCAGTTATACTACTCAAACATAACCTGTATCAAAATAGCGTAAGAATTAGTATTAGTCTGCCCGAAGTGCCTAGGCACGATAGTGCCCACCTTTGTACAGTAGAACGTCATTTAGCACAAGATTATGTTGCACGTTACGGGTATTGCACGAATCAAGATTTGCGACACATTATCATCTTACACGACGTAAAGATGATATTACACGTTCGGCAGGAGGGGAAAAATTTTGAGCGCACGGTCGCCCGCGGTGGGTTTTAAACCATTGAGTCAGTGGGGGTCCTACTAAGGGTGGCTATGAGCCACATCAAGTGTTTATTGCTGACGAGACAAGTGTTTTCTTTAAGAAAATGACAACACGAACTTATATCAGTCAGCAAGAGAAAAGTGCACCAGGCTTCAAGACAGCAAAGGATTGCTTCACCTTATAATAATAATAATAATAATAATAATAATAATAATAATAATAATAGTTTATTTGGACATGATATAAAGAATTACATTTGGTTATTGAGATTACATGAGGTGTACATGCCAAAAGCCCCTAATATGCAGGGCATTTTGGGCAGACTTAAAATTAACTTAAAATTAAATTGTAAGAATTTTTGTAGATAGTTTACAATGAGTAAAGGTGAGTATTTAAGCTATGAAATTTGAACATAGTTTAGACATGACATTTTTTAAACATAGTTTTGTACTTTTGTCTTCATTATAAAATTAATTAAATCAGATTAAACAAATTAAAGCAATAATAATAATAAAATAATAAAAAGTTATGGTTGATAATTTATAAAATAAGTAAAGTTGCATATCTTTTCGGTAATGCATCAGGTGATTTCAAGTGTAAGCCCATGGTTATTTACTGCCTAAGAATCCTCATGCTTTGAGGAAAAGGGAATTTGTTTTTCCTTCCTGCAAACTGTAAGTTTATTCAGATACACGGGGCCAGGAGCTGAGTCTCGAACCCTGCAACCACAATTAGGTGAGTACAGTTACATACATTATCATACATAGCAGCATATGTGTAGAGAACCTAGGATAACCCAAGTCAGTCAATGGAAATACTAAGTCACTCTGACCTTTTTGGGTTATCCTAGGTTCTCTACACATATGCTGCTATGTATGATAATCTTCCTAACTGTATCTGTGTATACCTGAATAAACTTACTTACAGTTTGTGGGAAGGAAAAACAAATAACCATTCTCACAAGCAGTCTTGTTGTGGTTCAGCAGACACCAACCGCCTTACCCAGCCACCACGGACCCCACCATCCCAGCATTCGTACGTATTTCATACGCGTCAAGAAGTCCTGGCTAAAAGCCAGCTGTGTTTGTGAAGAATAAGAGAGAGTGAATTGTGTTTTGATCTTGAATTAACGAAGAAAACAAAGATATTAGACAAGACATAACCCGTGGCCGTAATGAAGTGTTACTTTGTACACATAAAAAGATGTAAACATAAGTTTGTGTGACTGACTGACTTGACTGAATGACTGACTGACTTGACTGACTGAATGACTGACTGACTGACTTGACTGACTGAATGACTTGACTGACTTACTGAATGACTTGACTGACTTACTGAATGACTTGACTGACTTACTGAATGACTTGACTGACTTACTGAATGACTTGACTGACTTACTGAATGACTTGACTGACTAACTGAATGACTTGACTGACTTACTGAATGACTAGACTGACTTAATGAATGACTTGACTGACTTACTGAATGACTTAACTGACTTACTGAATGACTTGACTGACTTACTGAATGACTTGACTGACTAACTGAATGACTTGACTGACTTACTGAATGACTAGACTGACTTACTGAATGACTTGACTGACTTACTGAATGACTTGACTGACTTACTGAATGACTTTACTGACTTACTGAATGACTTGACTGACTTACTGAATGACTTGACTGACTTACTGAATGACTGACTGACTTACTGACTGACTGACTTACTGAATGACTTGACTGACTTACTGAATGACTTGACTGACTTACTAAATGACTTGACTGACTTACTGAATGACTTGACTGACTTACTGAATGCCTTGACTGACTTACTGAATGCCTTGACTGACTTACTGAATGACTTGACTGACTTACTGAATGACTTGACTGACTTACTGAATGACTTGATTGACTTACTGAATGACTTGACTGACTTACTGAATGACTTGACTGACCTACTAAATGACTTGACTGACCTACTAAATGACTTGACTGACTTAATGAATGACTTGACTGACTTACTGACTGACTTGACTGACTTAAAGTTAGACACTCAGTTCAACCATCGACTTCAGTTCAAGAACTTCTACTATCCACCTCAGCCCAGTAGGGCCACAGCATAACTCTCCACTCTCTTCACAATCATCCACAAACACCAGCACCCACAATTTAAGGTAAATACTATTATTTCTATTACATTTATAGTCTTAAGCAGTAAAAACAACATAATACATCACGACAATGAACTACAATTACATATTCACTTTTATTTTTGTAAGATCTGTTGGTCTAAAAAAAACTTGTTTGGCTTTTTGGGGACTCCCAGGAACGTAACCCTATTTTTCCCATTAGTTCTTTTAATTATTTAACACGAAATTATCTAACACGACTTTTTCAGGAACGTAACTATCTTGCTAAATGACGTTCTACTGTATTTAAAATCTTACAACATGTAAACCACACATTGAAAGCTCTACAAGGAAATAAAGATTTGTATTCTACGTATTCCCGACTGCCTCGTAGCCCTCGTTGGCAATTTGGATGAGCGAATTGGGACTTGTACTCTCATCTTACCGCTTTTTGTGAGGACCCTTCTTCGTCCTCTATTGATGAGCTGGTGCACCAGTTTTCGGCCTTAGTTTTGACTGCAGCATCACGTTCTATTCCTCAAACCTCAGGCAGACATCTTCAGACATCGTGCCTTGTTGGTCCCCTGCGTGTGCCCGTTCAGTGCGTTTGAAACACGCTGCATGGGGCCGTTTTCGGAATAATCAGACCTCGGCACTTGTTGGCAAGACTATGTGTCTGCCATTACCTCAACTTCCCCTATGAGTGCGGTTTGGAAGAAGGTACGGAAGTTGTGTGGCAAGTACGCTCCAGACCCAGCTCCTGTTTTGCGGGTTGCTGGTGTTAGTGATGCGGAACCTCTCGAAATTTCCACGGAAATCGGGAACTATCTTGTTCGTGTCTCCCAAGGGCTTCACCTCTGTCCTTCCTTTCTCACATCTAAGTCTACCAAGGAGCAATTGCCCATGGATTTTTCTTCTAATTGAATGGAGCCATATAATGTACCTTTCACTCTCCTAGAACTAGAGTCCACGCTTTCCGCTTGCTGGTCATCGGCAGCTGGACCGGATGATATTCATATCAGTATGCTACAACATCTGCATTCTACAAGCCTTATGGTCTTTTTGTGTCTTTTCAATCTTATTTGGATGCGAGGGGTTCTTCCTCAACAATGGAAATCTGCCATTGTCCTACCGTTTCACAAACCAGGCACCTCGGGGCTTGATACCTCTGACTATCATCCCATTGCTCTGACCAGTGTAGTCTGTAAAGTGATGGAATGATTGGTGAATAGACATTTGATATGGTATTTGGAGACTCGCAATAGTCTATCTCCTCACCATTATGGCTTTTGCAAGGTCCTCTCTACTTTGGACCCCTTGCTCCATTTAAATACATATGTTTGAAATGTCTTTGCTAACATACACTCCGTCCTAGCAGTCTTTTTTAATCTTGAGAAGGCATATGACACCACTTGGAGGTATAACATTTTGGCCCAAGCCCACTCCTTAGGCCTCCGTTGTAATCTACCAACCTTCCTTGCTGCTTTCTTATCTGACAGACATTTTTGTGTCCATGTTGGCGCCTTGCTTTCCTCAGACTTTGTTGAAGCTGAGGGAGTCCCACAAGGTTGTGTCCTTAACACTACCCTTTCTCTCTTAGCTATAAATGACCTACCTTCTGTTCTTCCATCGCATATTTGGTCATCACTGTATGTAGATGACTTTGTTATAGTTTACGCAGGCGCTGACTGTTGCCTGGTAGCAGCCTCCCTTCAAGATGCAATTGACCAAGTTTCCCATTGGGCCACTTCTCATGGCTTTAAATTTTCTAGTACAAAAACCCATTTCATTTCCTTCACTGGACGTCCTCTTATTAAAGATTTCCAATGTACAGTGGACCCTCGGTTTTCGTTCACCTCCAAACTCGAACAATTATGTAAGTGTATTTTTGTAAGTGCTTTTGTAAGTGTATTTCTGGGGGTCTGAAATGACTAATCTAATTTATATTTGTCCTTATGGGAACAAATTCTTTTGGTAACGGCACTCAAACAGCATTCTGGAAAGAATTTTCAACGAAAACTGAGGGTCCACTGTATTTACGCAGCTCACATATTCCAGAATGTGATACAGTCAAGTTTCTTGGCCTTCTCTTCGATTTCCGGTTGACATGGAAACTTCACATTTCCTCTTTGAAGGCAGCTTACCATGGTCAACTGAATCTCCTTAAAATTCTTCGCATTGTTCATGGGGAGCAGATCGAAGTACTCTCCTCCATTTGCATTCCACCCTAGTCTTGTCCAAGCTGGATTATGGAGCAAGTCTATTCTGCAGCTTCTAATTCCACTCTTTCTAAGTTAGATCCACTTCATCATCAGGGTATACATTTATGCCTTGGTGCCTTTCATTCATCCTATTGAAAACCTCTATGCTGAGGCGAATGTTTCTTCCTTAGCTGATCACTGCCTTCGTTACTTTGTCCATGCTCATGACCTTCGTGTTCCGTCTACGTCTAGGTTGGTCTCGGATGTTTACCTGGAGTTTACCTGGAGAGAATTCCAGGGGTCAATGACCCTGTGGCCCGGTCTGTGACCAGGCCTCATGTTGGACCAGAGCCTGATCAACCAGGCTGTTACTGCTGGCCGCACACAGTCCAGCGTACAAACCACAGCCTGGCTGGTCAGGTACCGACTTTAGGTGCCTGTCCAGTGCCTGCTTGAAGACAGCCAGGGGTTTGTTGGTAATCTCCCTGATGTATGCTGGGAGGCAGTTGAACAATCTTGGGCCCATGACACTTATTGTGTTGTCCCACAACATGCTAGTGGCACCCCTGCTTTTCATTGGGGGGATGTTACATCGCCTGCCGAGTCTTTTGCTTTCGTAGGGAGTGATTCTCGTGTGCAAGTTTGGTACTAATCCCTCGAGAATTTTCCACGTGTATATAATAATGTATCTCTCCCACCTGCGTTCTAGAGAGTACAGGTTTAGGAACTTCAAGCGTTCCCAGTAATTGAGGTGGATTATCGCAGTTATGTGTGCCGTGAAGGTTCTCTGCACATTTTCAAGGTCAGCAATTTCACCCACCTTGAAAGGTGCAGTTAGTGTGCAGCAATATTCCAGCCTAGATAGAACAAGCGATCTGTAAAGTGTCAACATGGGCTTGGCATCCCTGGTTTTGAAGGTTCTCATTATCCATCCTGTCATTTTTCTAGCAGATGCAATTGCTACGGTGTTATGGTCCTTGAAGGTGAGATCCTCTGACATGATCACTCCCAGGTCTTTGACATTAGTTTTTCGCTCTATTGTGTGGTTGGAATTAGTTTTGTACTCCGATGAGATTTTCATTTCTTCACGTTTTCCGTATCTGAGTAATTGAAATTTCTCATCATTGAACTTCATATTGTTTTCTGCAGCCCATTTAAAGATTTGGTTTATGTCTGCTTGGAGTCTTGCAGTGTCTTCAGCGGTGGACACTGTCATACAGATTCAGGTGTCATCTGCAAAGGAAGACATGGCACTGTGGCTTATATCCCTGTCTGTGTCCGATATGAGGATGAGGAACAGGATGGGAGCGAGTACTGTGCCTTGTGGAACAGAGCTTTTCACAGTAGCTGCCTCAGACTTTACTCTGTTGACTACTACTCTTTGTGTTCTACTTGTTAGGAAATTATAGATCCATCTACCAACTTTTCCTGTTATTCCTTTATCACACATTTTGTGTGCTATTACACCATGGTCACACTTGTCAAAGGCTTTTGCAAAGTCTGTGTATATAACATCTACATTCTGTTTGTCTTCTAGAGCATCCAGGACCTTGTCATAGTGGTCCAGTAGTTGGGACAGACAGGAGCGACCTGCTATAAACCCATGCTGCCCTGGGTTGTGCAATTGATGGGTATCAAGATGAGTAGCAATCTTGCTTCTTAGAACCCTTTCAAAGATTTTTATGATATGGGATGTTAGTGCTATTGGTCTGTAGTTCTTTGCTATTGCTTTACTGCCCCCTTTGTGGAGTGGGGCTATGTCTGTTGTTTTTAGTAACTGCGGGACGACCCCAGTGTCCATGCTCCCTCTTCATAGGATGTTAAAAGCACGTGATAGGGGCATCTTGCAGTTCTTGATGAACACGGAGTTCCATGAGTCTGGGCCTGGAGCGGAGTGCATGGGCATGTCATTTGTTACTTTTTCGAAGTCATTTGGCGTCGCTGTGATGTCAGATAGGCATGTGTCTGTCAAGTTCTGTGGCACTCTCATAAAAAATTAATTTAGGTCTTCGATTTTCAGTCTGGTTAGCGGCTCGCTAAAAACTGAGTCATACTGGGACTTAAGTAACTCACTCATTTCCTTGCTGTCATCTGTGTAGGACCCATCCCGTTTAGGTAGTGGCCCAATACTGGTTGTTGTTCTCGACTTTGATTTTGCATAAGAAAAAAAATACTTTGGGTTTCTTTCAATTTCATTTATGGCTTTTAGTTCTTCCCGCGTTTCTTGATTCCTGTAAGATTCCTTTAGTTTTAATTTGTTGTTTGCTATTTCCCTGACTAGTGTCTCCCTACGTATTTCAGAGATATTGGCCTCTTGTAGCCGCTCCATTATTCTTGCCTTCGCCTGTATAGGGAGCGCCTCTCTCTTTCTAGTTTGCATCTTCTCCTCCTTTTTCTTAAGGGAATTTGCCTTGAGCAAACCTCAAGTGCCACAGAGTTAATTTGTTCTAGACATAGGTTAGGATCCGTGATGCTTAGGCTATCTTCCCAGTTTATATCATTTATTTCTTGGTTTATTTGGTCCCACCTTATGTTTTTGTTATTGAAGTTGAATTTGGAGAAGGCTCCCTCGTGGCTGATCACATTTTGTTGATCTGGGGCTCCCCGCATGCATGTCTGGACCTCTATTATGTTGTGATCTGAGTATATTGTTTTTGATATGATGCCATTTCGTATCAGATCATCATTGTTTGTGAAGATGAGGTCCAGCGTATTCTCCAATCTTGTGGGCTCTACTATTTGCTGGTTTTAAGGTGAATTTGGTGCAGAGATTTAAAAGTTCATGTGTGTGCGAGTTTTCATCTGAGCTGCCTCCTGGTGTTATTTCTGCTACCACATTGTTTAAAATGTTCCTCTATTTTAGGTGCCTTAGGTTGAAATCCCCTAGGAGCAAGATGTTGGGGGCAGGAGCTGGAAGATTTTCCAGACAGTGGTCAATTTTCAGAAGCTGTTCCTGGAATTGTTGGGACGTTGTATCCGGGGGCTTGTATACAAACACGATGACCAGGTTTTGATTCTCGATCTTTATTGCTAATACTTCAACTACATCATTTGAGGCATTTAGTAGTGGGGTTATTAAAACCCCATTATTTGTTCGACGCCCCTACTTACTCTGACAGTTTTCTCTTTGTCTTCACTCTGGTCCTCTCTCCAGTTACCTCCCTTGTATGTTAATTCCACATCTGCTTTTTTCCCTTTTCCCTTGGGAGGTTCCGAGGGTTCGTGTCTGTTTTCCCCTACTGCCGTGCGGCAAAGCTCTCCCATGACTGCTTCTCGCTCTCTTTTCTTGATCACTTACAGTTGCATGCTCATGCCATTGCTGTTTATACAGATGGTTCTAAATCTTCTGACGGTGTTGGGTTTGCGACGGTGTTCCCTAATGATGTTGTCCGAGGTCATTTGTTAGACTCGGCTAGTATTTTTACTGCCGAGTTGTATGCCATCCTCATAGCACTTCTCTGTATTACATATACAGTAGACAGTCATTTAACACGGTAGTTACGTTCCTGAAAATGCCGTTTTAGTTAAAACTGTTTTAGACAAACTGAAGAACTTATGAGAAAAATAGGGATACGTTCCTAGGAGCCCCAAAAAAGCCAAACAACTTTTTTTAGACCTAATTTAGGTAAAAATACTAAGTGAATTGTAATTTGCAGAAACAATAATCATCATGACAATGAACTACAATGTTGTTTTTTCTGCTTAAGATTACAAATGCAACAGAAATAATAGTATTTCTTACCTTAAATTGTGGATGCTTGTGTTTGTAGATGATTGTGGAGAGTGGAGAGTTATGCTGTGGCCCTTCTGGGCTGAGATGGATGATAGAGGTTCTGGTACTGAGGTGGATGGTAGAGGTTCTGGTACTGAGGTGGATGGTAGAGGTGGTACGAGGTGGGGTAGGCTGTACGAAGTCGATGATTGTACTGGAGTGTGCATAAATTCTGTAATGGATTTCTGTTCTATTTTACCCCGCAGTACATTATACAACTGGCGGTAAGGCATCAGCTGCTCTAGACACCGTTTCAGTGTCCTCTTCAGTGAAAAAGTCTAACTTTAAGTCTGTAAATAAATCAGTCAAGTCAGTCAGTCAGTCAAGTCAGTCAGTAAGTCAAGTCAGTCAGTAAGTCAAGTCAGTCAGTAAGTCAAGTCAGTAAATCAGTCAAGTTAGTTATGTCAGTCAGCCAGTAAGTCAGTCAGTCAAGTCAGTCAGTCAGGTCAGTAAGTCAGTCAAGTTAGTAAATCAGTCAAGTCAGTAAGTCAGTTAGTTAGTCAAGTAAGTCAAGTCAGTCAGTAAGTCAAGTCAGTCAAATCAGTCTGCCAGTAATCACACAAACTCATATTTACTTCATTATTTATGTGCACAAAGTGACGCTTCATTACGGCCACAGGCTATCTCTTGTCTAATATCTCTATTTTCTTCGTTAATTCTAAGACTTAAACCTTTTCTTGCCACTTTCAGCAACACTTGTATGCCTACTGGGTGCCATGATTGCTTAGCAGATTTAAGATATGGCAATTAAAAGATATAAGCTCCTAGCAGAGGATGGTACATACTACACGCCTATGAACCAAAGACTGGGCTATACAGGCCATTAACCCTTAAACTGTCCAAACGTAGATATACGTTTGCATGCGTAGTGCTCCGAACGTAGATCTATGTTTTATTTTTTTATCCCTTCAAATTTAGCGTGATAGGCCTGAGTCGCCTAGACATGAGAGAATGGGTCTGCGCACTCATTGTGCTCAGTATTAAAAAATCTGGGACCACTTAGTACCTTGTGGGAGCACCAGTTTAATTGAGCACCAGCTAGAGCAAATAGCGTGGCAAACACCAGGGATTCACTGATGTCATGTCGTATTAACACTCCCCTTTTAAGAGGAAAGTGATGTTAATTCAAAGTTTAGTGGCTGTGAGATGGATGTGGCCACAAGTGATCGAGGAAATATCAAAAACCCATGTGCAACATCCTTTCATTTTTGATACCACTGGTAGTGTCATCCTGCCAGAATGTCCTATAACCTATTCCTAAGTAAAGAGAACGATTCTGGAACATGTGTATACAGTGGACCCTCTGTTTTCGTGTTTAATCCGTTCCTAAGGGATCGACTAAAATTGAAATCGACGAAAACTGAAACCAGTTTCCCCATAAGAAATAATGTAAATTCAATTAATCCGTTCCAGAAACCCAGAAGTTTGAAAAAAAAAAATTGGGAGGCCTTAAAGATAGATTTACATGCACAAATGAATGAACATTCAATGTGACACTTGCCTTTATTGAAGACTGATGTTGCTGGATGGAAGAGAGGAAGGAGGGGAGAGGGAAGAGACTCCACTTTGCACAAATGTCCTTAATCTTTGAAGAAGGCACCTTACATCTCTCTTCCTGCTTCATTGAAGCAATTTCCTGAGATCTGCTTTGATGGTGTTGCAGCTCTTCAGTGGTTAGATCTTCATTGTGGTCCTCCACCAACTCTTCCACATCCTGTCCACTCACATCCAACCCCATGCAATTAACCAATGCCACAATACTTTCCACAACTTCCATAGGCTCCTCAGGGTCAGCCCCAAACCCTTCAAAATCCCTCTCTGGGACACAATCTGGCCACAACTTTCTCCAAGCAGAGTTCATCGTCCTGGAAGTCACTCCCTGCCAAGCTTTATCTATAAGGCCTATGCAATGGAAGATATTGAAGTGATCCTTCCAGAATTCTCTTAGGGTCAATGCAGTGTCTGAGGTCACATCAAAGCACTTTTGAAACATTGCTTTGGTGTACAGTTTTTTTGAAGTTAGAAATGACCTGCTGGTCCATGGGCTGGATGAGAGGAGGCAAGAACTTCAATGTTACAAATTTGAATTCCTTAGACAATTGGTCTTCCAAGTATGAAGGATGAGCAGGAGCATTGTCCATTACCAGGAGGCACTTGAGTCCCAATTTCTTTTCCAGGAGGTAGTTCTTCACACTGGGGCCAAACACTTGATTAAACCATTCCAGGAAAATTTCCCTAGTGACCCATGCCTTAGGGTTAGCCTTCCACATCACACACAATTTACTCTTGGCAACACTGTATCTCTTGAAAACACTGGGATTTTCAGAGTGATACATGGGTAAAGGCTTCATTTTGAAATCCCCACTAGCATTACCACACAACATAAGAGTTAGCCTGTCTTTCATAGGCTTGTGTCCTGGCAGTGCCTCTTCCTCCTGCGTGATGTAGGTCCTCCTTGGCATTTTCTTCCAAAAGAGGCCTGTTTCGTCACAATTAAACACTTGTTCGGGTTAGAAATTTTCAGCCTCTACATAAACTCACTCACAAATTTTTCAGCCGCTTGTTTATCTGAACTGGCACCCTCACCATGCCTTACAACACTGTGTATGCCACTTCTCTTCTTGAATTTTTCGAACCAGACTTTGCTGGCCTTAAATTCATCAACATCAGCACTGGTCAGGCATTTTCTTGACAAGATCGGTATGCAACTGCCTTGCTTTTTCACAAATTAATGACTGCACAACACTGTCACCCGCTAGCCGTTTTTCGTTTATCCACACCAACAACAATTTCTCCATATTTTCCATTGTCTGTGAACTCTGTTTCGTTATTGTATTCACCCCTTTCGCAACATTAGCTTCAGTGATTTCTTTTCTCTTCACCACAATGGAACCGATGGTTGATGGGGCCTTTTTGTATATCCTGCCGAGCTCGGCAATACCCACACCACTATCATATTTTTCTATTATTTCTTTCTTCAGTTCTGCGGTGTTCCTCACTTTCTTTACCAAAGAACTGGCACTAGGAGCTTTCTTTGGGCCCATGGTAGCTTATTTAGTAGTCACACACAATAATCAAGGGCCAAAAACAATGAATTGTTAATAAATGTTTTGTATGAACTCCTGGGATGATGTTCACTCAAGCATAAACAATGCTACACTGCGTGACAATGTGCGTGGGAGGTGCGTGGGTGGTGGTCCCTGCGGGCTTTGTATGTGTGTAGCACTGGTGTAAATTACCTAGGATAACCCAAAAGTCCAGGCAAAGTGCTATACAATGCTTGTAGATATAAGACATAATAAGCATGACTGGCAAGTAATACGCATTGTCACTTCTGCATCGTGTATAATACTTGTTGGTTTACGAGCCACACTCTGAGACTGAGACAAGCAGACGGAAAGACACACACACACAGGCAGACAGAAAGACAGATAAGCAGAGCTAGACAGACAGACACAGACAAATAGACAGACAGTGGAAACAAAGAGAGGGTTCCCTGCTCACATTCATCAATGTCATTGGGCTGTCAGCATTATCTGACACTTGTCATAACACCATTCTTCAAGGAGTTTCATATACTCCAGGCACACATAGGCAGACAGAAAGACAGATAAGCAGAGCTAGACAGACAGACAGATGGACAGATAGACAGACAGTGAAAACAAAGCGAGGGTTCCTGCACATTCATTCATCAATGTCATTGGGCTGTCAGTGTTATCTGACACTTGTCATAACACCATTCTTCAAGGAGTTTCATATTATACTCCAGGCACACATAGGCAGGCAGACAGAAAGACAGATAAGCAGAGCTAGACAGACAGACAGATAGATAAGCAGAGCTAGACAGACAGACAGACAGATAGATAAACAGACAGACAGACAGATAGATAGAAGATAGATAGACAGATAGATAGACAGACAGATAGGATACAGACAGAAAGATAGATACAGACAGTGAAAACAAAGCGAGGGTTCCCTGCACACATTCATTCATCAGTGTCACTGCCTTATCAGTAGTTATCTGGCAATTGTCAAGGAGTTTCATATATACTCCAGGATGTCTAAAACATTGCTGGGACCTATAAATACTTCTTATATATTTATAGTAGTAGGTTGGTAGACAGCAACCACCCAGGGAGGTACTACCGTCCTGCCAAGTGAGTGTAGAACAAAAGCCTGTATTTGTTTTACATGATGGTAGATTGCTGGTGACTTTTTCTGTCTCATAAACATGCAAGATTTCAGGTACGTCTTGCTACTTCTACTTACATTAGGTCACACTACACATACATATACACATTTATGTATACACACTCAAATAGTTTTCTTTGATTTTATCTTAATACAGTGGTACCTGAGTTACGATATTTTTCGTTCGAGAATGCTGTTCAAGTGCCAAACAATTTACCATAAGGAATAATGTAAAATAGCTAGTCCTTTACCCAGAATAATTACGTGGCCCCTAACCACCCTTATGTAAGTTTTTTAAATGCTTCTGTAATTTAATTTGGGGTCTAAAGGACTATCTTTTTACAACCAAGAGATAAATTGTTTGAATGCCAAAATTCTGGAATAAATACTAAACGTACACTTACTAAAAAGCATTTAAAAAAATAAACTTACATAAAAGGGCGATTTTGGGGACCATCGTAACTCGAGGTACCACTGTAGTTCTTGTTCTTATTTCTTTTCCTTTCATATCCATGGGGAAGTGGAATAAGAATCTTTCCTCCGTAAGCCATGCGTGTTGTAAAAGTCAACTAAAATGCCGGGAACAATGGGCTAGTAACCCCTTTTCCTGTATAGATTTACTAAAAAGAAAAAGAAGAAAACCGTCAAAGTGGGATGTCTGAGTGTGCGTGGATGTTGTGCGAATGATAAGAAAGAGATGATTGTAGATGTTATGCATGAAAAGAAGCTGGATGTCCTGGCTTTAACTGAGACAAAGATGAAAGGGGTAGGAGAGTTTCAGTGGGGAGAAATAAATGGGATTAGGTCAGGAGTTTCAAATGGGGTTAGAGCTAAAGGAGTGGCAATAATGTTGAATAATCAGTTAAGGCAGGTAAAGAGGGAGTATAAATGCTTAAATTCAAGGATTATGTGGAGTAAAATAAAGGTTGGATGTGAAAAGTGGGTTATAGTAAGTGTTTATGCACCTGGAGAAGAGAGAAGTGTAGAGGAGAGAGAGATTTTGGGAAATGTTGAGTGAGTGCGTGGGGAGTTTTGAACCAAATGAGAGAGTACTTGTGGTTGGGGATCTTAATGCTAAAGTGGGTAAAAATGTTGTGGAGGGAGTAGTAGGTAAATTTGGGGTGCCAGGGGTAAATGTAAATGGGGAACCGTTAATAGAGCTATGTGTAGAAAGAGGTTTGGTAATAATAATACATATTTTATGAAAAAGCAAGGGGGATATAGTGCTGGAGTGGTTGGTATTTTGTTTAATAAATGTATGAAAGAGGAAGGGGGATAAAAGAGAGTATAAAATTATAGGGAATAAGTTTACTGAGTATACCAGGTAAAGTGTATGGCAGGGTTATTATTGAAAGAATTAGAGGTAAGACAGAGAGATGATTGCAGATGAGCAAGGAGGCTTTAGAGTGGGTAGGGGATGTGTAGATCAAGTGTTTACAGTGAAGCATGTATGTGAACAGTATTTAGATAAAGGTAGAGAAGTTTTTATTGCATTTATGGATTTAGAAAAGGCATATGATAGAGTGGATAGGGAGCAATGTGGCAAATGTTGCAAAGTGTATGGAATAGGTAGTAAGTTACTGAAGGCTGTAAAGAGTTTTATGAGGATAGTGAGGCTCAGGTTAGGGTGTGTAGGGGAGAGGAGATTACTTCCCGGTAAAAGTAGGTCTTAGACAGGGATGTGTAATGTCACCATGGTTGTTTAATATATTTATAGATGGGTTGTAAAAAGTAAATGCTAGGGTGTTGGGGAGAGGGGTGGGATTAAATTATGGGGAATTAAATGCAAAATGGGAGTTGACACAGTTACTTTTGCTAATGATACTGTGCTATGGGAGCTTCTAAAGAAAAGTTGCAAAGGTTAGTGGACGAGTTTGGGAGTGTGTAAAGGTAGAAAGTTGAAAGTGAACATAGATAAGAGTAAGGTGATGAGGGTATCAAACGATTTAAATAAAGAAAAATTGGATATCACATTGGAGAGAGGGATTATGGAAGAAGTAAATGTTTTCAGATATTTGGGAGTTGACGTGTCAGCGGATGGGTTTATGAAGGATGAGGTTAACCATAGAATTGAAAAAGGAAAAAAGGTGAGTGGTGCGTTGAGGTATCTGTGGAGACAAAAAATGTTATCCATGGAGGCAAAGAAGGGAATGTACAAAAGTATAGTGGTACCAACACCCTTACATGGGTGTGAAGCATGGGTTGCAAAAGCTGCAGCGAGGAGGAGGCTGGAGGCAGTGGAGATGTCCTGTCTAAGGGCAATGTGTGGTGTAGATATGCAGAAAATTCGGAATGTCGAAATTAGAAGGCACAGAAAGAATGTTATGTACGTCAACACATAACTAGAAAACCAAGCAAGCTATCAGATACACAATATATCTGTAAGTTGTGTGGTATTCCATTGTGCTTCAAGCCAAGTTTTGAAGAATATCATACCTTGAAACAGTTCTAATATGGCAATAAACACCTGTACATAGTGTTGCTTGACAAATAATCATTACATATAAGATTAACCATGATTTTGTTTAGATGTTTAGTGAATAATGTTAATGTCTTAATTGTACAATATGCTTCCTGACCTATTTATAGTATTGTTTGAAATCAAGATATTTTCATTGTGAAATGTTGTACTTGGGGTTAACCAGTGCATACAAAAGAATTTGAAACAAACACTTTTATTCAGCTTAGAAAAACTGGAACCCGATAATTCGAGTTCTTGAATTAAATGTCGTCTAATGCAAAAATTGTACCTATGAACTTACTAGACTCAAACCTAAATAATGTTTCTTACCATCATATGCAGTGATATATTTAATCTACTTACATATACAGTGGACCCCCGGTGTTCGTGATGCTCCAAACTCGAACAGTTATGTAAGTGTATTTTTGTAAGTGCTTTTGTAAGTGTATTTTTGGGGGTCTAAAAGGACTAGTCTAATTTACATTATTCCTTATGGGAATAAATTTGTTTGGTAATGGCACTTGAACAGCATTCTGGAATGAAAAAATCACGAAAACCGGGGGTCCACTGTATAATGTTTCTTAGCCCTGTAGTCTTAAGTTAGGCTTAAGTTTGCCTGACATACTCTGCATAACCATGGGCTTTCTGCATGTATTCAAGTGTCACCCATTCCTGTATAAACAATGTATCATGTGGAAATAAACTTGAATTTGAACAATTGATGTTTTTGTGCCAGTGATGTCAACAGTGCATCAGTTTTGGACACCTTCAACATTGTTGAAAATGGTATAAAATACCGACATGTTGAAGATTAAGACACATGTGCAACAGTTGGCTGCCTTTATTGTTGAAACATTTTGCCTACACAGTAGGCAAAACATTTCATCAATGAAGATACCCAACTGTTGCACGTGTGTCTTAATCTTCAACTTCAACATAGCTTAAAACAGCAATTTTTTTTCAGATTCTACACATTTTAGTCGTATTCTGTTCAGAATAAAATGTTCTCTGTCAAACTGTAAGAATTTTTCTTCTTCAAAATCTTGCCTCACACAAGAATTTCTTTTTCCATGTTAAAAACAGTTCCTGACCTTGATGTAAATTTATGTTGATTGAATATAACTGTCAGATATATCTAATGGAACCTGCTTAACCAGATTCCAATTCTTACTAATGCACTTTCTGTCTCCTCAATGTTTCTAAACCCCCAGTAATTTTATAACAATAATACTCTTGTATTACTATCCCTTCATATTAACATTGCTGTTTTATTAAACAATGTTACTTTAAATAATCATTACATTTAATAATCTTATCCTCAGACAAATTAATTATGTCAGACTTAGGACTAAAATAATCTGATTAACTACTACATGTCAAGTGGATTTAAGTTTTAGTTCTAGTCTACCTGACATGATCTGCATGAACCAAGGCTTTTATGCTTTATTATTGCTACTCCAACTTTGAGTTTACCAAAAATGCTTTGCAGAACTGTTGGCTTTCCCATGAAAGAAACAAATAATGAAATCAATCTCTGTAACATAAATGTATCTAATTTGAAAATTAAAACAATAATAATATTTTTTTTTTTATTAACACATCGGCCGATTCCCACCAAGGCAGGGTGGCCCGAAAAAAACTTTCATCGTCATTCACTCCATCACTGTCTTCCCAGAGGGGTGCTGTACACTACAGTTATAAAACTGCAACATTAACACCCCTCCTTCAGAGTGCAGACACTGTACTTCCCATCTCCAGGACTCAAGTCCGGCCTGCCAGTTTCCCTGAATCTCTTCATAAATGTTACTTTGCTCACACTCCAACAGCACGTCAAGTATTAAAAACCATTTGTCTCCATTCACTCCTATCAAATACGCTCACGCATGCTTGCTGGAAATCCAAGCCCCTCGCACACACAACCTCTTTTGCCCCCTCCCTCCAACCTTTCCTAGGCCGACCCCTACCCTGCCTTCCCTCCACTACAGATTTATACACTCTCGAAGTCATTCTCTCTACATGTCCGAACCACCTCAACAACCCCTCCTCAGCCCTCTGGATAATAGTTTTGGTAATCCCGCACCTCCTCCTAATTTCCAAACTTCGAATTCTCTGCATTATATTCACACCACACATTGACCTCAGACATGACATCTCCACTGCCTCCAGCCTTCTCCTCGTTGCAACATTCATCACCCATGCTTCACACCCATATAAGAGTATTGGTATAACTATACTCTCATACATTCCCCTCTTTACCTCCATGGACAAAGTTCTTTGTCTCCACAGACTCCGAAGTGCACCACTCACCCTTTTTCCCCTCATCAATTCTATGATTCACTTCATCCTTCATAGACCCATCTGCTAACATATCCACTCCCAAATATCTGAATACATTCACCTCCTCCATACTCTCTCCCTCCAATCTGATATCCAATCTTTCGTCACCTAATCTTTTTGTTATCCTCATCACCTTACTCTTTAATATACACTATTCACTTTCAATTTTCTTCTTTTGCATACCCTACCAAATTCATCCACCAACCTCTGCAACTTCTCTTCAGAATCTCCCAGTATCATCAGCAAAAAGCAACTGTGACAACTCCCACTTTGTATTTGATTCTGAGTCTTTTAACCCCACACCTCTAGCCAAGACCCTCACATTCACTTCTCTTACAACCCCATCTATAAATATATTGAACAACCACGGTGACATCACACATCCTTGTCTAAGGCCTACTTTTACTGGGAAATAATCTCCCTCTCTCCTACACACACTAACCTGAGCCTCACTATCCTCATAAAAGCTCTTCACTGCTTTCAGTAACCTACATCCTATTCCATACACCTGCAACATCTGCCACATTGCCCCCCTATCCACCATATCATACGCCTTTTCCAAATCCATAAATGCCACAAAAACCTCTACAGTTATCTAAATACTGTTCACCTATATGTTTCACTGTAAACACTTACACACCCCCTACCTTTCCTAAAGTCCCCCCTCTTTAAGGGGGCTCCTTGACGAGGTAAAGAGGCTATCGGTCTGAGGAATTGGACCTTTGGTCTTCTTCCTCAGACCGAACCTATTACCCCCAATCCCCCTCCCTTTTCCCATCTTCCCCATCCTCCCTTTTCCCTTTCCTCATCCCCCTCCTCCTCATCCCTCCCTTATTTCCTTCCCATTTTTACCCTGGGAGCTTCTCTCCACAGGCATTCTAGTTCCTAGGTAGG
>WNWK01017143.1:0-43093 GCA_009830355.1 Cherax destructor | reverse complement strand
ATTCTCTGTGCATTGTCAGGAGGTATGTAATGTTGCAAGGCTTACAACATATAGTAGGGGAAAAATTCTTTCTGATGCAAATTAGAAGCATAAAGCCCAACACTTTATGCTTCAGCCTAGCCTCATAACGAATTTTACCCTTACTATCTGCATAGCTCCTGACGACACACTGAGTGTGAAAGATCTTGAGCTAAAGATTTTCATCCCCATGTGGATTGCTGCTCTGCATTGTTAAGATCACCTGTTTGTGACTGTACTGCATATGTGTGTGTGTGTGTGTCTGTATATATTGTATATCAGGAAGATGGAGTGAATATTTTGAGGAAGTGTTATATGTTGATGAAGATAGGGAAGCTGTGATTTTGTGTAAAGGGCAAGGAGGAATAACATCTTGTATGGGTGATGAAGAGCCAGTTGTAAAGTGTGGGGAAAGTTCATGAGGCAGTGGGTAGAAAAAAGGGGGGTACGGCAGCGGGGGATTGATGGAATAAAGATAGGGGAAAAGTTAAAAGCAGGTTTGGGGGTAGTTTTGGGTAGTTGGTGCTTTTTTTTTAAATGTATGGAAAGGGTCCCGGTACCTAGGGATTGGCAAAAGAGCATGCATAGTTCATGTGTATAAAGTCAAAAGGGGAAAAAAGAGAATGCAAAAATTACAGGGGAATAAGTCTGTTGAGCATACCTGGTAAAGTGTATGGTAGAGTTATTATTGAAAGAACTAAGAGTAAGATGGAAGTAGGACAGCAATTTAACATGGAGGCTTAAGGAAAGGGGGGGGTGTGTGAAACCAAAAATGTTTACAGTGAAACATATAGGTAAACAGTATTTAGATAAGGGTAAAGAGGTTTTTGTGGCATTTATGGATTTGGAAAAGGCATATGACAGGGTGGATAGAGGGGCAATGTGACAGATGTTGCAAATGTATGGAATAGGAGGTAGGTTACTGAAAGCAGTGAAGAGTTTTTATGAGGAGAGTGAGGCTCAGGTTAGAGTATGTAGGAGAGAGGGAGATATTTCCCAGTAAAAGTAGGCCTTAGACAAGGATGAGTGATGTCACCATGGTTGTTCAATATATTTATAGATGGAGTTGTAAGAGAAGTGAATGCTCAGGTGTTTGAAAGAGGTGTGTGGTTAAAAGATAAAGAATCTAACACAAAGTGGGAGTTGTCACAGTTGCTCTTTGCTGATGACACTGTTCTTTTGGGAGATTCTGAAGAGAAGTTGCAGAGGTTGGTAAATGAGTTTGGTAGGGTATGTAAAATAAGAAAATTAAAAGTGAATATAGGAGAGTAAGGTGATGAGGGTAACAAAAAAAATTAGGTAACGAAAGATTGGATATCAGACAGGAGGGAGAGAGTATGGAGGAGGTGAATGTATTCAAATATTTAGGAGTGGATCTGTCAGCAGATGGGTCTATGAAAGATGAGGGAAAAAAGGTGAGTGGTGCACTTAGGAGTCTGTGGAGACAAAGAACTCTGTCCATGGAAGCAAAGAGGGGAATGAGAGTATAGTTATACCAACACTCTTATATGGGTGTGAAGCATGGGTGATGAATGTTGCAACAAGGAGAAGGCTGGAGGCAGTGGAGATGTCATGTCTGAGGGCAATGTGGTGTGAATATAATGCAGAGAATTCGGAGTTTGGAAATTAGGAGGAGGTACGGGATTACTAAAACTATTATCAAGAGGGCTGAGGAGGGGTTGTTGAGGTGGTTCAGACATGTAGAGAGGATGGAACAAAATAAAATGACTTATAGAGTGTATAAATTTGTAGTGGAGAGAAGGCAGGATAGAAGTCAGCCTAGGAAAGGTTGGAGGAAGGGGTAAAGGAGGTTTTGTGTGCGAGGGGCTTGGACTTCCAGCAAGCATGCGTGTGCGTGTTAGATAGGAGTGAATGGAGACAAATGGCTTCTAGGACTTGACGTGCAGTTGGAGTGTGAGCAAGGTAACATTTATGAAGGGATGCAGGGAAACCAGCAGGCCAGACTTGAGTCCTGTAGATGGGAAGTACAGTGTCTGCACTGGGAGTGGGGGAAGTTAATGCTGCAGTTTTATAACTGTTGTGTAAGCATGCCTCTGGCAAGACAGTGATGGAGTGAATGATGATGAGTATATATATTTTTTTATTAACACATCGGCCGTTTCCCACCAAGGCAGAGTGGCCCGAAAAAGAAAAACTTTCATCATCATTCACTCCATCACTGTCTTGCCAGAGGCATGCTTACTCTACAGTTATAAAACTGCAACATTAAACATCCTTCCTTCAGAGTGCAGGCACTGTACTTCCCATCTCCAGGACTCAAGTCCGAGCCTGCCAGTTTCCCTGAATCCCTTCATAAATGTTACTTTGCTTTCACTCCAACAACACGTCAAGTATTAAAATCCATTTGTCTCCATTCACTCCTATCAAATACGCTCACATGCATGCTTGCTGAAAGTCGAAGCCCCCTCCCTCCAACCTTTCCTAGGCCGACCCCTACCACACCTTCCCTCCACTACAAATTTATACACTCTTGAAGTCATTCTACTTTGTTCCATCTTCTCTACATGTCCAAACCACCTCAACAACCCCTCCTCAGCCCTCAGGATGGTATCCCACACCTCCTCCTAATTTCCACACAACGAATTCGGTGCATTATATTCACACCACATATTGATCTCAGACATGACATCTCCATTGCCTCCAGCCTTCTAATAGTTGCAACATTCACCATCCATGCTTCACACCCATATAAGAGTGTTGGTATAACTATACTCTTATACATTCCCCTCTTTGCTTCCACGGACAAAGTTCTTTGTCTCCACAGACTTCTAAGTGCACCACTTACCCCTTTACCCTCATCAGTTCTATATACTGTATATATATATAGGGGACCCTCACTATTCGAACACTCCAAAACTCACCCTATTAAGTAAGTTAATTATTGTAAGTGCTTTTATAAGTGTATTTTTGGGGGTCTGAAATGGACTAATCTAATTCACATCATTCTTTATGGAAATAAATTCGTTTGGTAACAGCACTTGAACAGCATTCTGGAATGAAGAATGTTCGAATAGCGGGTCCACTGTGATATATATATATATATATATATATATATATATATATACAGTGGACCCAGTTCAAAACTTCCTCTGAGCTGTAAGTGCCATTAGACGCATTTACTCCCTTAAGGAAAATTTCACGTAGGTTGCTATAACCCAAAACACTCACAAGAACTTACAATTATCTACATAATTGCCGTTCCGGGTTCTTAACCGAGGGTCCACTGTACAGTGGTATCTCGAGTTCGATGGTCCTCAAAATCGCCTTTTATGTAAGTTTATTTTAAATGCTTTGTAAGTATATTTTTGGGGGTGTAAAAGGACTAGTCTATTTTACATTATTCCTTATGGGGATAAATTTGTTTGGTAATGGCACTTGAACAGCATTCTTGAACGAAAAATATCGTAACTCGAGTACCACTGTATATATATATATATATATATATATATATATATATATATATATATATATATATATATATATATATATATACATACAATTATGTAAGTGTATTTTTGTAAGTGCTTTTGTAAGTGTATTTTTGGGGGTCTAAAAGGACTAATCTAATTTACATTATTCCTTATAGGAACAAATTCGTTCGGTAACGGCACTTGAACAGCATTCTGGAACGAAATAATGACGTAATCCGGGGGTCCACTGTGTATATATATATATATATATACACACACACACACACATACACAGTAACAGCAAAAATAATCTAAACCTCCCCTTTATTACTGCAAAAATCATTATGCAAGAATATACACATTATAGAACAAAAACTGTAATACTAAGTACAGTGGACCTAGCTATTTGAACACTCCAAAACTCACCTTCATTCCAGAATGCTGTTCAAGTGCTGTTACGAAACGAATTTATTCCCATAAAAAATGATGTACAGTAGACCCTCATTTAGCACGACTTTATGTTGCGCGTTTTGGGTATTACGCGATTGAAGAATTGCGGCACATTTTTATCTAACACGACGTAAACCTTATATTACGCGATTCGCTGGAGGAAAAATTTTGAGCCGCGGTGCCTGCAGTAGGTTAAACCATTGAGTCAGTGGGGTCCTACTAAGGGTGGCTATGAGCCACAACAAGTGTTTAATGCTGACGAGACAAGTGTTTTCTGGAAGAAAATGCCAACATGAACTTATATCAGTCAGCAAGAGAAAAGTGCACCAGGCTTCAAGACAGCAAAGGATCGCTTCACCTTGCTCCTTTGGGTAATGCATCAGGTGATTTCAAGTGTAAGCCCATGGTTATTTACCGCTGTAAGAATCCTCATGCTTTGGGGAAAAAGGGGAATTTGTTTTCCTTCGCACAAACTAAGTTTATTCAGGTATACAGAGATAGTACATTGATTATCATACATAGCAGCATATGTGTAGAGAACCTAGGATAACCCAAAGTTTGGGTTATCCTAGGTTCTCTACACATATGCTGCTATGTATGATAATCTTTGTAACTGTATCTGTGTATACCTGAATAAACTACTACAGTTTGCATGACTTGACTGACTTACTGAATGACTTTATTAAAGTTAGAGACACTCAGTACAACTATCGACTTCAGTTCCAGAATCTCTACTATCCACCTCAGCCCAGTAGGGCCACAGCATAACTCTCCACTCTCTTCACAATCATCCACAAACATCAGCACCCACAATTTAAGGTAAATACTATTATTTCTGTTACATTTGTAGTCTTAAGCAGTAAAAACAACATAATACATCACGATAATGAACTACAATTACATATTCTCTTTTATATTTGTAAGATCTGTTGGTCTAAAAAAAACTTGTTTGGCTTTTTGGGGACTCTCAGGACTGTAACCCTATTTTTCCCATAAGTTCTTTTAATTATCTAACACGATTTTACCTAACACGATGTTTTCAGGACCGTAACTACCGTGCTAAATGAGGGTCTACTGTAAATTAGAGTAGTCCATTTCAGACCCCCAAAAATACACTTATAAAAGCACTTACAATAATAAACTTACATAAAAGGGTGAGTTTTGGAGTGTTCGAATAGCAAGGGTCCACTGTACTTATATAAATATTTCATCATCTCCTTTCCTGACCTTGATGACCATTTGAAGCTCTTTGAGAATGTTTTCACTCAGATTCCTGAAGTAATCAGTGGATAACTGGTTGAACCAAATGTCCTTGATCTCCTACCACAGGCACAACATGGATGAAGTAGGGCAGTATTCCATCTTCTATTTCATGATATTCCAGGCATTCTTAATAGGATTGAGGTCTGGACTAGTCCTTGGCCGCTGTAAAACTTTAATATGTTTCTCGGCAAGCTACTTGGATACTTCTTTACTTTTTTGGACTTGTGACAGGGGGTGCTATCATGCATAAAGGTGGCATAGTCGTGGCTTTTAAAAATATTCAGCAGGTGGTACTTCCTTCCTTTGGGGAAGGAAGTACAAACCCCCATGACCAAGTAAACCACTAGAGCAACCCCAAACTTTGATGGATTGTGAATCCTTTACGGTGCTCACTCTGTATGCATGGTCATACTTCCTGATGGAGAAGGGATGCCTCACCCTGCACTGATGACACTGAATGCACTGAAATGTAGATTCTTCTGACAACATGACTTTTTTCCAGTCATCAACACTCCAATGCACATTTCCTGGCAAACTGCAGACATTTCTTCTTCATACAGGGAGTGAGTTGGGGTTTCCTTGCAGCACAATGATTTGGTAAACAGAGGTCCTTTTGTAGGCAGTGCTGGATAAACTGAATAGAGAGGTCACCTAATAGTTCAGAATGCATTTCTTTGAGCAGTGAAGCAGTAATGTGTGGATTTCAGCGTAGTTTCTTGCATAGAATGTTATCGGTGTGTTTAGATGTCCTCCTTGGCAATCCAATTTGAGGTTTTCTGGTGTGAATGACGTCTGGTGAGAGGCCACGGCCAACAAGTAATGCCATTATATTGGATTTTGCTCACCCAGTAAGGTAACAAATTTCATTTGTGATGACTTTTTCTTGTCTGCAAGCCAATATACAAGTTTTTTCCTCACTTCATCGTTGAACAACCCATATTTATCCACTTGGCACAAAATTACATAACACTAAATATAGTTCTAAATCCTGGGCAGTTGGGGGTAGAGCAGTGCAATGGAACACCTAATCTCACTGCAGTATGCAGGTAAACTGAGATTTGATACATACAACAGTCTCTTGTATTAACTGAGAGAGTTGACAGATACCTCCAGAAAGCACTCAGATGAAGTTCAGAATTAAATACGTAACATGAATCCGGACTGCTTTATACTATTTATAGTGGAAGCAGGTCCAGATTATTACTGCCTGTCACAAGACCAAAAAAGTAACCAAGTGGCTTGCTGAGAAAAATATTGAGGTTTTACAGTTGTCAGGGACTAGTCTAGACCTCAATCCTATTGAGAATGCCTGGAATGTCAGGAAAAAAGAAGGAATACTGCCACAATTCATCCATGTCATGCCTACAGCAGGAGATCAAGAACATTTGGTTCAACCATTTATCCAATGATTACTTCAGGAATCTGAGTGAAAACATGCTCAATCAGCTTCAAATGATCATTAAGTCCAATTGGGAGATGACAAAATATTAATGTACAGTGGTCCCTCGGTTTTCATGCATTTCCAAACTCGAACATTTATGTAAGTGTATTTTCGTAAGTGCTGTTGCAAGTGTATTTTTGGGGGTCTGAAATAGACTAACCTACGTGACATTATTTCTTAAGGAAGTAAATTCATTCGGTAATGGCACTTGAGCAGCATTCTGGAATGAATTTTCGTCAAAAACCGAGGGACCACTGTTCTTACCAAATATTAGTTTTTGTTCTATAATGTTTATATTTTAAATTTTTTTGCAATAATAAATGGGAGGTCTGGATTATTTTTGCTGGCACTGTATACACACACACACACACACACATATATACATACAAACACACACACATATACATACACACACACATATACATGCATACATACACACACACATATACATACATACACACACACACACACACACTAACTAACATACATACATACATACATACACACACACACATACATACATAAACACACACATACATATACATACATACACACACCGCCAGGAGCTGAGTCTCGACCCCTGCAACAACAATTAGGTGAGTACATACATACACACACACACACACAATGACTTTCAGAAACAGCAAATTTACTTTGAGAAATATACAACTATTCAATTGTGAGTATGCAAATGACTCATAAGTCTATCATTTCTATTGGATCGAAAAGAACAATATGGGCAAGAAAACCGCTTTTCTCCAGTGTGAATCCTCAAATGTTGAGTTAAATTTGATTTATCACTAGCTTGATAGGGACAGTGAGAACAAGAAAAGGGTTTTTCTCCTGTGTGAGTACGATAATGTCTCTTAAAATGAGAGCGATTTCCACTGACATAACTACACTGAGGACAACGATATTTTTCTGGTTCCTTTCTACTGTTGGTGAGGTTCTTCTCAACATTGGAGAATCTTACCTTGTCAGCTATTTGACTGTCATTATCCAGCCACACCTGTAGAGAATTTTTGTCTTATTCAGTCAAAAGTTTGAAAAATCAGTAGACAATGATTTTGTTAAATTCCAGTGTGGTTTCCTGCTGTGGAAAGAGAGGAGAGGAGAGGAAGGATAGGAATAAAATTGTTTATATATATATATGTATGCATGTGTGTGTACGTGTGTGTGTGTGCATGTGTGTGTACGTGTGTGTGTGTGTGTGTTGTGTGTGTATGTTGTGCGTGCATGAATGTGCATGCATGCATGTGCATGCGTGCATGTGTGCATTTGTGTGTGCACTGTATATCAAAGAGCAGGAGGAGGGTAAGGCTGCTATTATTTGGTGAATGATAAGGTCTACATAAATTTATACTGGCAAGTAAAAATGTGCATTTTCATTGTAATTGAAAAACATAAGTGATGCAGCATTTTTAATTACATATTACTATTAAGTGTGTACGTCCAACTGAAATATTGTACAATATTACAAAGCTGAGTTTATATTGGAAAATTAGCGCACTATGGTATTAGGGGGCACCCCCTCAACTACCTAAAGTTGTACCTTAGCAACAGAAGCCAGTACGTGTACACAAATGGAGAGAACTCTTCCACACAACAAATTACAGTCAGAGTCCCTCAAGGAAGTGTCCTGGGGCCACTCCTATTCCTCATTTACATAAACGACCTACCGAATGCATCACAACTACTCAAACCCATATTATTTGCAGATGACACAATATATGTCTTCTCTCACCCAAATCCAGTCATACTAGCCAACACTGTTAATGCTGAATTACAGAAAATATCAACATGGATGAAGACAAATAAGCTTACTCTCAATACTGACAAGACCTACTTCATTCAGTTTGGAAAAAAAGCTACAAATGTTCCACTTAACATAACGCTCAATGATTCACCCATCACAAGACTCACAGAGGGAAAATTCCTAGGAATCCACCTTGATAGTAGTCTTAAATTCCAAACACACATACAACAAATTTCCAAGAAAATCTCAAAGACAGTAGGTACGAAAATTTGGAATTCATTACCTGTCATTGCCAAAGAAACCCTGCCTGTACCCCAATTCAAAACGATGCTAAAAAACCACCTTCTCACCCAAAGCTAAATGCTCAATATCAAACATTCCCAACAAAGTAGAATAATCACTTAATTTAAAAACCTGACTAATCACTTAAATGTAAAAACCTGTTATGAATAATACATACTAAGCTAACTATTTCCATAACATTTACATTATAATGACCACGTAAACTGTAACTGCAATGCAATTAATTGTTTTAAATTGTTATCTCACTCAATTAGTTGCATTGCTACAATTAATTGATATGTTCAACTTATATTCAAACTTTATAACTTAGATCGCAATTATACTTATTTTATAAATTATCAACCATAACTTTTACCATGTAGTCTAGAATTAAGTAGTCCTAAGAATGCCTGCAATGCACAGCATATTAGGGGCTTTTGGCATGTACATCTCATTAATAACTATGCATCTTGTCTACCATGTATCATTGTACAATGTCTCAATAAAGTATTATTATTATTATTATTATTATTATTATTATAAGATACGCTATTATGTGCCACAACCAGCTCTCATTGCACTATATCATTCTCTTATCTACCTTTATCTCACCTATGGAATCTGTGCATGGGGCTCAACAACATTAAATCACCTTAGACCACTGATAACCCAGCAAAAGGCTGCAATCAGGATGATAAAAAATTCCACTCTAGACAGCATACTCCACCTATATTCAAAACTTTAAAACTACTCACCTAAAAATATTCATACCTATTCATGTGCCTTCTACATACATAAAACTCTACATGCTAATATCAACCCTCCGCTCAAAATTCTCCTCAACAACTTTAATAGGTTCCACGACCATGACACAAGACACAGATTACTATTTGACATACCCCGAGTCCATACTAACCAATGTAAAAATTCTATGCACATAAAGAGCCCCAGAATCTGGAATTCATTACAGTAAATATTAAGTTAACCTTGTCGGAAAATCAATTCAAAACTCTTCTCAAAAATCACCTACTCACCCTATACTAAATACTTATACTGTAACAAACTTTCAAACCCAATGTTATTTTACTTAAGATAATCTCAGTTTTATATTGCCATCCTTCTTAACACTTGTTGCAATTTCATATCATCATATTGTCATTTAAAATAGTATAGTATCATCATTTTGTTAATTTGAAATAAAATATATAACTAGAAGATACTCAATAAATTTTTCTAGTATATTGTTATTATACTAGTATAGCATCAACATATTGTAACTTGAAATAAAATACACAACTAGATTAAATTCAACCAATTTCTCTAGTATTGTCTTTTAATAGTATGTATAATCATATTGTAATTTGAAACAATACATAACTAGAATAAACTCAATCAATTTCTCTAGCATTAAGTACTTAGTGAATAAGTCTTTAGAATAGGCTGAACCTAATGCCATGGCATGCCAGTGGCTCTCCTTGCATTACAGTTTTATAATTGTAACTACCAATAACAATGTACACTTGTAACATGCATCGAAATAAAACTATTATTATTATTATTATTATTATTATTATTATTAAGTATTACTATAACTGGTACAACCATAATGTAATATATAAGAGCTCTAGTTACAAACATACATGTTATTAAATACAGTGGTCCCCAGCCTAACGAGCAAAATTCATTCCATAAGCCTGCTCAAGTGCCATTACCGAACGAATTTACTTCCTTAAGAAATAATGTCACGTAGGTTAGTCTATTTCAGACCCCCAAAAAATACACTTCCACAAGCAGTTACAATATTATACTTACATAATTGTACAATTTCCGGGGTGCTTGTCAGGTGGGGGACCACTGTAGATATATCCTTTCCCCTCCTACCTCCAAAATTTTAAGACAAAAGTAACATTTAACCCTTTGAGGCTGAGAGGCCTCTCCCAAACTCGTTCTCAGGGTCGAAAAATATTCGAAAAAAAAAAAAATTCTTATGAAATGATAGTTTTTTTTCCTGAGTTTTATAGGTTAAAAAATAATTTTTGCGAGCAATACTTACCGAGATATGGAGGCGTGAAGTTGACAGAAATTGAACCACTTATGGCAACATCGCCGACTGCCGGTCACCCGGTAATAGTTTTTTTTCTACTTTTTTCTTTTATTTTTAACATTTTATTTTTCAAGTAACTTTTATGGCCTGTGACACCAATATAAGCCATATTTTGTATATATACACTCCTTGTATACTACACAATAACTGCTGGCTTGCTGGCTGGCTGGCTGGCCGGCCGCACCAGTCTCTGTCTCCCAGGTACACATAAATACAATTATACATAGTGTAAATTACCTAGGACACAGGGGAGAATATAATAATAATAATAATAATAATAATAACTGAAGTATAGTGTAAGATGTGTGTGTCACTCAGTCTTATCACTAAACTAATGACAGTGGTGACATTTGATGAGGGTACACTGCTTATTTTTTTTATTATTAACACATCGGCCGATTCCCACCAAGGCAGGGTGGCCCGAAAAGAAAAACTTTCATCATCATTCACTCCTCACTGTCTTGCCAGAGGGGTGCTTTACACTACAGTTATAAAACTGCAACATTAACACTCCTCCTTCAGAGTGCCGGCACTGTACTTCCATCTCCAGAACTCAAGTCCGGCCTGCCGGTTTCCTGAATCCCTTCATAAATGTTACTTTGCTCACACTCCAACAGCACGTCAAGTATTAAAAACCATATGCCTCCATTCACTCCTATCAAATACGCCACATGCTTGCTGGAAGTCCAAGCCCTCGTACACAAAACTTCCTTTACCCTCCCTCCAACCTTTCCTAGGCCGACCCTACCCCGCCTTCCCTCCACTACAGATTTATACACTCTCGAAGTCACTCTGTCTCGTTCCATTCTCTCTACATGTCCAAACCACCTCAACAACCCCTCCTCAGCTCTCTGGACAATTGTTTTGGTAATCCCGCACCTCCTCCTAATTTCCAAACTCCGAATTCTCTGCATTATATTCACACCACACATTGACCTCAGACATGACATTTCCACTGCCTCCAGCCTTTCCTCGTTGCAACATTCATCACCCATGCTTCACACCCATATAAGAGCGTTGGTATAACTATACTGTCATACATTCCCTCTTTACTTCCATGGACAAGGTTCTTTGTCTCCACAGACTCGAAGTGCTCCACTCACCCTTTTTCCCTCATCAATTCTATGATTCACCTCATCCTTCATAGACCCATCCGCCGACATGTCCACTCCCAAATATCTGAATACATTCACCTCCTCCATACTCTCTCCCTCCAATCTGATATCCAATCTTTCGTCACCTATTCTTTTTGTTATCCTCATCACCTTACTCTTTCCTATATTCACTTTCAATTTTCTTCTTTTACACACCCTACCAAATTCATCCACCAACCTCTGCAACTTCTCTTCAGAATCTCCCAAAAGCACAGTGTCATCAGCAAAAAGCAACTGTGACAACTCCCACTTTGTATTTGCTTCTTTATCTTTTAGCCCAACACCTCTTGCCAAGACCCTCGCATTCACTTCTCTTACAACCCCATCTATAAATATATTGAACAACCACGGTGACATCACACATCCTTGTCTAAGGCCCACTTTTACTGGGAAATAGTCCCCTTCCCTGCTACACACTCTAACCTGAGCCTCACTATCCTCATAAAAACTCTTTACTGCTTTCAGTAAAGACACTGCGTTCCCTTTATTTGTTTTCACTTTACACATAAACATTGTCTGTCTCTCTCTGTCTCAGAGAGAGCCACTAGTGAACCAACACATATTACACACAACACAGTAGTCACTGCGTCACATCTGAGTCCTCATACGTATTATTTGCCAGTCTGGATTTTTTGGGTTATTCTAGGTAATTTACACTATGTATAATTGTATTTATGTGAACCTGTGAGACAGAGACAGAGACAGAGCCTGCCAGCCAGCCAGCCAGCTAGCCAGTCAACCTGCTGGTCAGCCAGCTAGCCGGCCGGCCAGCCAGCCAGCCATGCTGTTTACACAAACCCATGATCCCTTCCCTACCACCCACGATCCTTTCCCCCCCACCCACACTACCGCTTGGCTTGGTGACAAAGGCGCACTGAATTACCACTCCCACAATGCAATGTGGGTGCATAGATTTTTTTTCCTATTGCGGACACTTACCACATAGACCCATTCTATCACATGCAGGCCCACCAGCTGTATCCTGCTCAATTTGAAGGCACTAGAATTTACACGTACAAGTACGTGACCGACCCTGGCTACAATGACGTACTAGTACATGACCGGCCCTGGCTACAATGACGTACTAGTACATGACCGACCCTCAAAGGGTTAAAAAAGTTAAGATGCTAAGAGGATAAAAGACAAGAAAAATAAACTTAGTGTAATTCATGTAAAAACATTCATATATTTTTTAATCATAATGTAGCTTGCTTCAGTTGTGCTGTTACTGGCTTCTTCAAAGTTATAAAAAAATAATTGCTTCAGATAAGAAAACAAATGCATTGTCATCAAATTTCAGAAAATAATGTATATGAATATGTAAAATCATAGTTTGCAAGTAAAGTGATATAAAAACCAAGTCACACACATTCAAAAAAATATACAAAATGACAGATGTGTAATCAGGAAAAACAAGCAAACCAGCCTATTACATATGTAAAATTACAGTACCTCACTCATTCTTTACAGGATAACACCTAGAACAGTAGATCCCTGACTTATAACATTCCACTTTTATGAAATTGGAACAATGGAAACTATGACTTACAAACACACCTTGCTTTTCTGGTCTGTGAGACTAGACAGAATGAAAGGGCACAATATCGTGGCTGGAACAATACACAAATAACCTGCATGCAGGAGATTAAAACTTATGATGATGTTCTGACCTGAACTGGACCATTAACTAGTGACACAGAAGCACAAAGGGAAGGGAGCCAGTATACATAAGAGAGGGGGCAGGGCCAGTAGTAGAATGAAAGGAGGTAGCAGTATAATTGTAGTACTAGCGGATGTAATGGTAGAGGTAAAAGTGGCGGCGGTGGTGGTGGTAGTAGTAGTAGTCAAAACAGCAGTAGTACTAGTCAAAATAGTAATAGTAGTAGTCACAATAGTAGTAGAAATAATGCAACAGTGGCTGAGGTAGCAATAAGGTAGTAGTGGTAGTTTACCCATTCAGGGTTGGAACCTCTGATCTGAAACTTGTTCTCAGGGTTGGAGAATTAAAAAAAAAACAATTCTTATGGAATGATAAACTTTTTCTGAAGGTAAAACTTACAGAATTACACTCTTGCAAAGTTAGTGGTCTTGGTGATATTTATGCATTGGCAATTTCGCCCACTTTGAACCCTATTTTTGGCTAATTCCTTTGTTCCAGTCGACCAAACTCATAGTTATTTCACTAGTACATGTATTCCTTCTATTCTAACAACTGAGTATTAGAAACTGCCCATTTACCTATTTCAACTACCCAATAAAGTGATCAGAAATCAGTAATTTGACCAATTTCACACAAAGTTCAAAAATAGGATCCAGAATAAACAGTTCTTTTCAAGAGCTGCATAAAGCAATTCAAGCATTGCAAGTCTAAGAACTAGAGAAAAAAAAAAGAGCACTGCAGGAGAGCTAATAGCCCAAGAAAGTAAGCCCAAGGGGAAAGAAACATAGAACAGAATCCTTTACTTTCTTTTGCATTAGTGGGTGTTTTCTTATGTTTTTGATCCCCTGGGTTTTTGTCCTACCTGTGCGGCCCGTCCACTCTCCTTCAGTGTTCCTTTTTAAATTTTTTCTCTTGTTCTTAGACTATTTCCACTATTAATACTACTATTATTGCTTCGCTCACACTCCACTCTCGGACCCTTGTTTCACTACCACTACTTTCTTATTGCCACCTCTGCTACTGTTCTACTTCTATTACTACTACTACGTACAGTGGACCCCTGAGTAACGAGCATAATTCATTCCAGAAGCCTGCTCAAGTGCCATTACCGAATGAATTTTCTCCCTTAAGGAATAATGTCAAGTAGGTTAGCTCCATTTCAGACACCCAAAAATACACTTACAAAAGAACTTACAATATTATACTTATATAGTTGTACAATTTCCGAGGTGCTCATAACTCGGGGGTCCACTGTACTACAATTATACTACATGCTCCTCTCATACTACTACTCCCATCCCCACCCCCCTCTGGTATATATTTGGCTCCCTTCCCTTCACGCTTGTGCGTGTCATAAGTTTCAGCCTATGTGCGGGCTGTGTATGTGGGACTACTTACAATTTACCAAATACATTCGTTGTCTTAGTTCATTTTGTGCATGTATAGAAAGCTAACATTTGTCAGTAGAAGTTGGTCAAGAACTATACATTAAATGTATATACAGTGGTCCCTCGGTTTTCGTGCATCTCCAAACTCGAACATTTATGTAAGTGTATTTTCGAAAGTGCTGTTGCAAGTGTATTTTGGGGTGTCTGAAATAGACTAACCTACGTACGTGACATTATTTCTTAAGGAAGTAAATTCGTTCGGTAATGGCACTTGAGCAGCATTCTGGAACGAATTTTCGGCAAAAACCAAGGGACCACTGTATTCTAAAAGCTGAATTATAGATATTTTTCCTCAGTTTTTCCCAAATGAAAGATGAGGTGAACTACAGAAAAAAATGGTGGATGTGTGTTGAGGCATCTGTGGAGACAAAGACCTTTATTCATGAAGGCAAAAAAGAGAATGCACCAGAGTATAGTGGCACCAGTACTGTTATATGGGTGTGAACCATGGGTTTTTAAACATTGCAGTGATGACATGGCTGGAGGCAGTAGAGTCATCATGCTTGAGGGTCATGTGTGATATACATATTATGCAGAGAAGGGTTGGAGGGAGAGGGTAAAGTAGGTTTTGAGTGCTAGGGGAATAAACATTGAACAAGCTTGTGTAAGCACATTAAACTGAGTGAATGTAGATAAGTAGTTTTTATGATTTGATATGCTGTTGGAGTGTAAGCAGGGTAACATTTATAAAGGGATTTAAGGAAACCAATTAACTGAACTTGAGTCCTGTTGGTAGAAAGAACAGTGCCTGCACTCCGAAGGAGGGTTGAGATGTTGAAGTTCCAAGGTTCATCTGAACTTTGATGTCAGGCATTTCTGACAAAACAGTGATTGAATGAACAACAATGAATGTTTCCTCCTTTTCTGACTCATCCTACCTTGGTAGGAGATGGCTGGCATGTGTATAAATAAAACAGAAAGCTCATATTTATATGGTAGAGATTGGTCAAGAACTATAGATTTAATATTTATGATATTTTAAGGCTGTGGTTGGCTAACTTATGGAAGATAATAAGTTTCCAAATGTTCTATATAAGATTAAGTCCAGTGAGTTTCCAGACTAGTCATTAAAGTATGGAAAAAAATCACAATAATTTAGCCGATTCTTTATGTCTTTGGCAATACGACAAGAGGTACCATCTTCCATTCAAAAGTTGCCCTGGCACCTCTTGAATCTGTTAGACAAACAGTCTGTTAAAGATGTACTTAAGAGCACACATATTAATGATGCTTACTGTACATATGTACCCCACTGCATACCCACCACACTACATATCTATCCCACCTCCTGCTCTCTCTCCTTCAGATGGTCCAACTGTTGCCTGCTCATATACATTTACTAAGCAATATACAGTGGTACCCCGGTTTACGATGGTCCCCAAACTCGCCCTTTTATGTAAGTTTATTTTTTTAAATGCTTTTGTAAGTATATTTTTGGGGGTCTAAAAGGACTAGTTTATTTTACATTATTCCTTATGGGGATAAATTCGTTTGGTAATGGCACTTGAACAGCATTCTGGAACAAAAAAATATCATAAACCGGGTACCACTGTACTGTATTGTAGCTGTGTTTTGTTTATTAAACAATGTTTAATATTATTTGTAAGTGAAAAGGAACAGTACTGAATATAAAATACTGAAAAATTCTTACTTAAAAAATTAAATTTGATAGGAAATATTATGACTTGGGAAAGCATCTACAATCACAACATGGGTATCCATGGAAAAATATCTGCCAAGTTCTGAACAAGTGACTTTCAAACAGTTTTCAGGAGCAACATAATGTCATACATTGGGGACCTACCGTATTACATTATATAAGATTTATATACAGTGGAACCCCGGTTAACAAACACCCCAGAAATCGTGCAATTATGTAATAATAATAATAATAATAATAAGTATATGTAAGTATAATATTGTAAGTGCTTGTGGAAGTGTATTTTTGGGGGTCTGAAATAGACTAACGTAAATGACATTTTTCCTTAATGAAGTAAATTCGTTCGGTAATGGCACTTGAGCAGGCTTCTGCAATGAATTTTTTTCGTTAACCGGGGTTCCACTGTATTTCTAATACAGTGGACCCTCGGTTTTTGCCGAAAATTCTTTCCAGAATGCTGCTCAAGTGCCATTACCAAACAAATTTACTTCCTTAAGAAATAATGTCACGTAGGTTAGTCTATTTCAGACCTCCAAAAATACACTTCCACAAGCCCTTACGAAAATACACTTACATAAATGTTCAAGTTTGGAGATGACTGAAAACCGAGGGACCACTGTACCTGTATTTTGGTATTATACACAAAATTCATATTTTCTCAATGGCTTATAATAATCTGCAGTAGCCTATGCTTTTTTTTTTTATAAAGCAGGTTTTACTGTCCAATAAACAAGTCAATTAAATGAACATTATGAAGACAATACATTTCTCTCCTTTACCTGTTTACTTGAGCTAGTTTCAAGATAAGTTTTTCTCTCATAGCCTCCTACACTAGGGTTATGCTTCCAAGGTAACTGTATAATTAACCAGAGAAGCTAGCAGAAAGTCTTGGTCAAATGATCAAAAACTCCATCGAGTGGATCATCAAATGACTAAAACTCGTTGTCAGGTGAAATCTGCCAATTTCTCCCAGTTAAAAATGTCTCTTTACCCTAATGTTGCTTGTGGCACACATAACAATGCATTTAACCAATCAAAAATAGTTAATATTTCAGTGTTTCATCACACAGGAATCCAAAAACTACATTTGGCTTGGCAATATCTTATATGAGTTGTTATAATGATCACAGCTGCTAAAGGTCACCCAAGTCATTAAGATGTTCATTGTTGCACTACTGCAGGCTGATGGTGGGCAGGAGACACACATTCTTTCCCCCCACATACTCCTTGATTTAGACTGAGTAAACTGCACTAACAAGTTCTCATAAACATTATGCTGTTCAGATTCTCACATAATATCTTTCTCCTCTATAGATATTACTACTCCCTCTTTATGTTTATGTTTCACTATAAAATACTTATGACTAATTTCAATATGCTTAAGAGAAAATAACTTCTGATAACAAAAAGCCTTCCAGTGAAATTGTCATTATTTCTATGAAGATTTTCTAGTAGTAAATACAAATCTGTTGAGCATTTAGGTTACATTTCCTAATGAAAATAATAAAGTAATTTTTCTCACTATAATATGTAACCAATAACATGCTTTTTTAATCCATTTTTAATTGCAACTTCTGTGCAATTTTTCACACCAGATTACAGGCAATAACTTTTGTAGTACTCATATGGTTTTTGTGTGTTTTAAATGTACAGAAACTAATAATATTATTAAAACATGGTATAAGAAATGCCATTTATATTATGGTTATTTTTATTTCAATGTTCATATAATTTAAGACCAGGCTCCATTAAATCAGTACTGTAATTCTATTAATAGATATCATTGAGTTATTACATCCTGAACCTTTTTTTTGTACTTTAATAAAATCACAGTTCTGATGGAAACCCTAAATTTTCTAATGAGCTGATAGTGAACAGATTAAGTTCAAAGTGAACAGTAAAAATTCAAAGCAAACAGGACACCAAGAAGGGACAACAAAAAAGATTGCCAAGAGCATAATATATATATATATATATATATATATATATATATATAAAAAGTAATATTAAGTCAAGACGAAATGAAAGTTAGTGTATAAACACAACTATCTGAATAAGTATTATTAATGAGATCCACTGTGAAATATACTAAGATCACTTTAAATGCTACAGAATACATAAAATAGCTGACAGAACAAAATAATACTCTGGTATTTTTATTAAACTACAGCATATACAGTACTGACTAAGCACATTATTTAGAAAGTGCACTGCTAGAAAAAATGAAAATAAGCAAAATTAAAATAAAATATGAATGTGGTGAATGTCTTTAACAGCATCTACGACCCTTCAGTTTACATGTGAGTGCGTACATGAGTCATTAGTCTATCTTTTCTATTAGATCGAAATGAACAATATGGGCAAGAAAAACGTTTCTCTCCAGAGTGAATACGAATATGTTTAGTAAGATTTGACTTATCACTAGTTTGGTATGAGCATTCTGTACAAGAGAAAGGCTTTTCTCCAGTGTGAGTACGATAATGTTTTGTAAAATGAGATGGTTTTGAACAGGTGTAGTTGCACTCAGGACATTGATATTTTTCCATTCTGGTGTTGGTGGGGTTCTTCTCAATGCTTGATGCTCCTACCTTGTCAGCTATTTGATTGTCAATATCCTGCCATACCTGTAGGAAATGTGTTTCTCATTCAGTTTATGACCATTCAATACTTCCTTAGTGTAATTACATTTTCATTCTACTGATATTATAAATAAGCTATATCAATTATAATAATAGTAATAATAATAATAATAGTTATATTTAAAAGTCAATATCAGTACAATAAAAGGCAATTCAGTCTTACTGTGCACCCTGCTGCTCAGCAAGGTAATATACATGATAACACAGCTCAGTAGATTGGAATGCTGAGGGCCAAGAACCTATAACAACTCTTGCTATTCAATGCTACAACCTGGTGTCATTATCAACTATCTTCAGCTTAACCCAGGAGATGAAGATCATTCTATTCATGAAAAGTGCTAAGCCCGTGAGGGTCATTGAGCACTACACAACAGAGGTAAGAGATGACAGAGAAGGAAACATAAGAAGAATACTGAAAGAGAGGAGGAAGGCAAGGAGGGGTACAGCTGATGTAGCAAAATCAGTTTCATTTAAGAAATTATACTTGATAAGGACAGAGGAGTTATTCAAAAATTTTGGCCAAATTAAAATAAAAAAAAGCAAAAAAAAAATATCTTTCCTTTGGCAAAATGTGCAGGTGAAGTCACATACACATTCCTGGATGTGCAATATTATCTTTTAATATGTACAATACTCTCTTTTACACATAAGAATTAATTTTTCATGTGGGAATCAGAATATTTTTGTACTTACTGAGCCATAATTTAGATCTCTTATTTTTAGTCAAGTGAAACAATTTCTAAAAATATGTATGAATAATACTTTGGACAGTCAAAAGTATGATTATGGATAGGAACTATATCCATGGTTTCTCAGAGCCTATGGGATAATTTATGAGTGTGGACTTTCATGAGTCTGGGTATGGGGCAGAGTGTATGGGCATGCTAATAATGGCTTCTTAGTGACAAGTGGAATTGGGGTTACACATTATTAAATAATTTTTTAGAATTTTTTTGTGTTCTTATATGAAAGCATAGTTAACTAGGTACAGTGGACCCCGGTGTTCATAGTCATCGGAGTTTGTAATATGTATTCGGTGTTCATAACGCTTTTTCGTAAAAATATTGGTTCGGTGATCGTAATTCCGCTCGGTAATCGTCATTGGTCCCAGACGCATATGCCCGGCCAGAGCGGCCCGACACACCATTCACAGTCAGTCTGGCATTGTTTATCAGTGAGTGACCGTCACCCCATCATACGATACATTTCGTAATATTCCATTCATTTTAGTGCTTACAATTGCTAAATAAGCCACCATGGGCCCAAAGAAAGCTCCTAGTGCCAGCCCTTTGGTAAAGGGCTGAGAGAGGAGAATGTGTCTCTTAAGTGATTCAGTGATTCTACGATATGTTATGATACTAAAGCAGCAGGAGTTGATAAAGGCTATAGTGCCAGCTGGTACTCCTACATGTGATAGAATGGGTCTACATAGTAAGTGTGCATGATAGGAAAAAATCTAACCACCCACATTGCATTGTGAGAGTGGTAATTCAATGCCCTTTGTCACCAAGCCAAGCGGTAAGGAATACTTCACTCTCCGGCAGTGTGGGTGGTGGGGAAGGCAGTGGGGGGGGGAATGCAGTGTGGGTGGTGGGGAAGGGAGCATGGGTTTCTGTAAACAACATGGCTGGCTGGCAGGCAATCTGGCTGGCTGGCAGACAATCTGGCTGGCTGGCTGGCTATCTGTCTGGCTGGCTGGCTATCTGGCTGGCTGGCTATCTGGCTGGCTGGCTGTCTGTCTGTCTCACAGGTACACATAAATGCAATTATACATAGTGTAAATTACCTAGGATAACCCAAAAAATCCAGACTGGCAAATAATACGTATCAGGACTCAGAAGTGAGGCAGTGACTACTGGGTTGTGTGTAATAAGTGTTGGTTCACTAGTGGCTCTCTCTGAGAGAGAGAGAGAGAGAGAGAGAGAGAGAGAGAGAGAGAGAGAGAGAGAGAGAGAGAGAGAGAGAGAGAATAGAGAGAGAGACAGACATGTTTATGTGTAAAGTGAAAACAAAGCGAAGGCAGTGTACCCTCATCACATGTCACCATTGTCATTAATGGAGTGATAAAATAAGATAAGATAGGAGGACGCTCACCCCTCATCAAATGTCACCACTGTCATTAGTTTAGTGATAAGACTGAGTGACACACATCTTACACCATGCTTCAGGTTTCCATGCTTCAGGTATTTTTTAGAAATTACAGAGGAACTCGGCGCAAGCGACCACAAATCAATTACCTTTGGCATTGAATGGAAGTTTCATAGTAGGGATAACTCAGTAATGGTCCCAGATTTTCGCTTAGCAGATTACAATGGACTTAGAGAACACTTATCATCTGTGGACTGGGGTAATGAAGAGAGCTATCAATATGACAGTTTTCTGAACACTATACATGCTGCCCAAAGAACATTTATCCCATATAAAGAAATTAGATCGAATAGAAATGACCCAAAATGGATGACTAATAGGCTCAAATATCTTTTAGAGCAGAAGAAAGGAATTTATAGGCGTATCAAAAGAGGTGAGGGTCATCTTATGAATCAGTATATTGACATTAAGAGGGACGTAAAAGGGGATAAGAAAAGCTAAACGGGACTACGAAATTATAGTTGCTAGGGATTCAAAACTAACCCAAAAAGTTTTTTCCAGGTGTATAGAACAAAGTTAGAGATAAGATAGGTCCCCTTAAAAATAATTATGGTATCTTACTGACAAAGAAAATGAAATGTGCTCTATTTTTAATAATTATTTTCTCTCGGTTTTCACTCAGGAAGACACTAATAATATCCCAAGAATTAAGTATTTAGTGGGCCTGAAGAAGATAAATTATGTAGTATCACAGTCACTAGCGAAATGGTTATCAAACAGATAGACCGTTTGAAGCAAAATAAATCGCCAGGTCCTGATGAGCTTTTTCAAGGGTTCTTAAGGAATGCAAAATGGAACTCTGTGAACCCTTAACTAACATTTTTAACCTATCTCTTCAAACAGGTGTAGAGTCTGATACGTGGAAGATGGCTAATGTAATTCCTATTTTTAAAGCAGGGGACAAGTCGTTACCATCAAATTACCGCCCAATAAGTCTAACATCAATTGTAGGCAAATTATTAGAGTCGATTATAGCTGATAACATAAGAAGCCATCTCGATAGGCATAATTTGATTAATGATACTCAACATGGATTCTCCAGGGGCCGTTCCTGCCTAACTAATTTATTAACTTTTTTCAGTAAGGCTTTTGAGGCAGTTGATCATGATAAAGAATTCGATATTTTTTATTTGGATTTTAGTAAGGCGTTTGATAGAGTTCCACATCAGAGACTGTTAAAGAAAGTGGCTGCTCACGGCATTGGGGGAAAAGTGTTTTCATGGATTGAGTCATGGCTCACCAATAGGAAGCAGAGGGTGTGCATAAATGGGGTTAAATCTGAGTGGGGATCTGTAACAAGTGGCGTTCTACAGGGATCGGTTTTGGGCCCGTTGTTGTTTATAATATATATAAATGACCTTGACGAGGGAATTACTAGTGATATGAGCAAATTCGCTGATGACACGAAGATAGGTAGGATAATCGATTCTGACGTAGATGTCACGGAACTTCAGGAGGATTTAGACAATGGAAAAATAAACACATAAGCAGTATAAGATCCTTATTGACACGTTGCCCCCCAGGGCTTATCGAGTCACAGACAGATCTGTCTGTGACTGATAAAGCCACTGCGTGGGCGAAACGTTGTCAATAAAGGATCACATTATACTGCTTATGTGTTTATTTTTCCATTGTGTCGGTATTTTATACCATTTATTTCCAGGATTTAGACAAAGTCAATTCCTGGTCAGAAAAATGGCAGATGCAGTTCAATGTAGATAAATGCAAAGTTCTAAAGCTGGGAATGTTCATAACCTAGCACCTACCAGCTTAATAAGAACATAAGAACATAAGAAAGGAGGAACACTGCAGCAGGCCTGTTGGCCCATACTAGGCAGGTCCTTCACATTCCATCCCACTAACAGAATATTTGTTCAACCCACTTTTCAATGCTACCCAAGAAATAAGCTTTGATAATTTTATTTACTCATGTGCAATTCCCAATCAAATCCAACCCTTTCACTCATGAATTTATCCAACCTAAATTTAAAACTACCCAAGGTCCTTGCTCAATAACCCTACTAGGCAGACTGTTCCACTCATCAACTACCCTATTTCCAAACCAATACTTTCCTATATCTTTCTAAATCTAAACTTATCTAACTTGAACCATATTGGGTCTCTGGAAGATATCTCAAGACCTTATTTATATCCCTTTTTTAAATACCCATTTTCCACTTGTATACCTCGATCATGTCTCCCTCATTCTACGTCTTACAAGTGAATGTATTTTTAGGTTTTCAATTTTCCTTCGAAAGGAAGATTTCTAATGCTCATGTATTAATTTAGTCATTCTACGCTGAATGCTTTTCAACGATTTATGTCCATTCTGTAATATGGAGATCAAAATTGGGTGCATCTAGGTGAGGCCTACTAATGATGATAAGCTGTAATATAACCTCTGGACTTCTGTTGCTAACACTTCTTGATATAAATCCCAGTAATCATTTGCCTTCACGTACGCTTAGGCATTGCTGTCTTGGTTTAAGGTTGCTGCAATAATGTTGAACTCAGCCGTACAGAATGCGAAAAGGATTTGGGGGTTATGGTAAGCAGCAACCTCAAACCAAGTCAGCAATGCCTAAGCGTAAGAAATAAAGCAAATAGATTACTGGGATTTATATCAAGAAGTGTAAGAAACAGAAGTCCAGCGGTTATATTACAGCTTTATACATCATTAGTAAGGCCTCACCTAGATTACGCAGCTCAGTTCTGGTCTCCATTTTACAGAATGGATATAAATTCGTTAGAAAACATTCTGCGACGAATGACAAAGTTAATTCATAGCATTAGAAATCTTCCGTATGAAGAAAGATTGAAGACCCTTAATGTGTATAAGGACCTGCCTTGTATGGGCCAGTAGGCCTTCTGCAGTGTTCCTCCATTCTTATGTTCTTATGTTCTTATTACATTCACTTGTAAGACGAAGAATGAGGGGAGAAATGATCGAGGTATATAAGTGGAAGATGGGTATTAATAAGGGGGATATAAATAAGGTGTTGAGGATATCTCTCCAAGAGAGAACCCGCAATAATGGATTCAAATTGGATAAGTTTAGATTAGAAAGGATATAGGAAAATATTGGTTTAGTAATAGGGTAGTTGATGAGTGGAACAGTCTGCCTAGTAGGGTTATTCAAGCTAGGACCTTGGGTAGTTTCAAATTTAGGTTGGATAAATACATGAGTGAGAGGGGTTGGATTTGAGTGGGACTCACACTTGAGTTAATAGAATCACCAAAGCTTATTTTTTGGGTAGAATTGAAAATTAGGTTGGGCAATTATTCTGTTAGTGGGATCAGAAGGACCTGCCTAGTATGGGCAACAGGCCTGCTGCAGTGTTCCTCCTTTCTTATGTTCTTATGTTATTACAGCCTCTCCTCATTTAGCAATGTACTCGTTTACCGACGGGCCCTCAGACCAGTATTTGTACCTAAATATAATATATATTAGACCTGATTTCCTCAATTCTATTTATTACAATATACAGTACACTGCTGTATAAACATTTAAGAACATAAGAAAGGAGGAACACTGCAGCAGGTCTGTTGGCCCATACTAGGCAGGTCCTTCACAATCCATCCCACTAACAGAATATTTGCCCACCCCAATTTTCAATGCTACCCAAGCAATAAGCTTTGATAATTCTATTTATTCACGTGATAAAACCTTGGGTAGTTTAAAATTTGGGTTGGATAAATACATGAGTGAGAGGGGTAAGATTTAAATGGGACTTGTACGTGAGTAAATAGAATTAACATAAGAACATAAGAACATAAGAAAGGAGGAACACTGCAGCAGGCCTGTTGGCCCATTCTAGGCAAGTCCTTCACATTCCATCCCACTAACAGAATATTTGTTCAACCTAATTTTCAATGCTACCCAAGAAATAAGCTTTGATAATTTTATTTACTCATGTGCAATTCCCACTCAAATCCAACCCCTTTCACTCATGAATTTATCCAACCTAAATTTAAAACTACCCAAGGTCCTTGCTTCAATAACCCTACTAGGCAGACTGTTCCACTCATCAACTACCCTATTTCCAAACCAATACTTTCCTATATCCTTTCTAAATCTAAACTTATCTAACTTGAATCATTATTGCGGGTTCTCTCTTGGAGAGATACCCTCAAGACCTTATTTATATCCCCTTTGTTAATACCTATTTTCCACTTGTATACCTCGATCATGTCTCCCTCATTCTACGCCTTACAAGTGAATGTAATTTAAGGGTCTTCAATCTTTCTTCGTAAGGAAGATTTCTAATGCTATGTATTAATTTAGTCATTCTACGCTGAATGTTTTCTAACGAATTTATGTCCATTCTGTAATATGGAGACCAGAACTGAGCTGCGTAATCTAGGTGAGGCCTTACTAATGATGTATAAAGCTGTAATATAACCTCTGGACTTCTGTTGCTAACACTTTGATATAAATCCCAGTAATCTATTTCCCTTTATTACGTACGCTTAGGCATGCTGTCTTGGTTTAAGGCCGCTTACATCACCCCAAGCCCTTTCCCGCAATCTGTATGGCTAAGTTCTACGTTATTTAATTTTATAGTGCCTGGGTTATACCTGAGCTTTAGAACTTTGCATTTACAGTGGTACCTCGACTTACGATATTTTCATTCCAGAATGCTGTTCAAGTGTCATTATCAAACGAATTTATCTCCTTAGAAATGTTGTAAAATAGACTAGTCCTTTTAGACCCCCAAAATTACACTTACAAAAGCATTTAAAAAATAAACTTACATAAAGGGTGAGTTTGGGGACCATCGTAAGTCGAGGTACCACTGTATCTACTTGAACTGCATCTGCCATTTTTCTGACCAGGAATTGAGTTTGTCTAAATCCTCCTGTAGTTCACGGGACATCTACGTCTAAACCGATTATCCTACCTATCTTTGATAGAGTACCAACAGAGACTGTTAAAGAAAGTGGCTGCTCATGGCATTGGGGGAAAAGTGTTGTCATGGATCGAGTCATGGCTCACCAATGGGAAGCAGAGGGTGCATAAATGGGTTAACGGAGGGGGATCTGTAACAAGTGGCTTTCCCCAGGATCGGTTTTGGGCCCGTTGTTGTTTATAATATATAAATGACCTTGACGAGGAATTTCTAGTGATATGAAAAACTGCTGATGACACGAAGATAGGTAGGATAATCGATTCAGACGTAGATGTCAGTGAACTACAGGAGGATTTAGACAAACTCAATTCCTGGTCAGAAAAATGGCAGAGGGATTTCCAATGTAGATAAATGCAAAGTTCTAAATGGGAGTGTCCATAACCCAGCACTTATAAGTTAAATAACGAGAACTTAGCTATACAGTTTTGAGAAGGACTTGGGGGTGATGGTAAGCAGCAACCTTAAAACCAAGACAGTTTGTCTTGAATTGTCGCTTATTTGGTAGATTGAAAATTGATTGAGCAGTGGATGGTTTTGGAAGGACCTGCCTAGATGGGCCAGAGGCCCTGCAGTGTTCCTCCTGTCTTATAAGAACATAAGAACATAAGAAAGGAGGAACACTGCAGCATACTAGCCCATACTAGGCAGGTCCTTCACAATCCATCCCACTTGCTCAATCCAATTTTCAATGCTCCCCAAGAAAAAAGCTTTGACAATTCCATTCACTCATTTGGTGAGTCCATTTCAAACCCAAACCCCCTCTCACTCATGAATTTATCCAACTAAATTTGAAACTACCCAAGGCCCCAGCTTCTAAAACCCCAAAGGGACTGTTCCACTCATCAACTACCCTTATAAGAAAGAAGGGAACACTCAGTAGGCCTGTTGGCCTATACTTGGCAGGTCCAACTCAACAGAAAAAATGCTATAATATTGGTAGAATTACGATTAATATGGAAAAGCAATTAATGACATTTAGGGCCGTCCCCAAGTTTCTCGCTTAGCTTTAATGATCAAGGGGTATTATATACTTAGGTGAAATAGGTGGTCGAGGCAGCAGTGATATAAATAGTAGGCAGTAAACCAATTGTCTCACTCATTGTATTACTACTACTACTACTACCTATATCACTACTACCTGACCACCCAGTATTTCACCTCACTTTGAGAGATAAAAAGCCCAAAGTGTCCATTTTCAAAACCTTTGGGAAAGCTCCCGGAGAGCAAAAATTTTCCCCAATAAAATGTCAATTACTTGCATTTGTGTCCTTTTTTTTTAAAAATAAATCCTACCCAAACAATAAGCTTTTATAACTTTTTTTTAATAATAATAATAATAATAATAATAATAATAATAATAATAATAATAGTGATGTCAGATTCAGACGGAAAATGTCAAAAACTCAGGAGGATTTAGACAAACTCAATCTTGGTCAGAAAATGGCAGATGAGTCATGTAGATAAATGCCCTAAAGCCCCGGAAGTGTCCATAACCCAAGCACTTATAGAAATAACGGGAAATTAGCCATAAGATTGGAGAAGGACTTTTGGGGGATGGTGACAATCAAACCAAGAAGTAAAGCCTGCGTACGTAATAACAAAAGATTACTGGGATTTATATCAAGAAGTGTTAGCAAAGAAGTCCAGAGGTTATACTACAGCTTTATACATCATTAGTGGGCCTCACCCAGATTACGCAGCTCAGTTCTGGCTTTTTTTAAAGAAGGGACATAAATTCGTTAGAAAACATTCAGCGAAAAATACTAAATTAATACATAGATTGTGAAATCTTCCTTACGAAGAAAGATTGAAGACCTTAAATTACATTCACTTGTAAGACGAGAATGAGGGGAGAATGATCGAGGTATACAAGGGAAAATGGTTTTAACAAAGGAATAATATGGTCTTGAGGGTTTTCTCCAAGAGAAAACCCCCAATAATGGATTCAGAGATAAGTTTAGAGAAAGGATATAGGAAAGTATTGGTTTGAAATGGGGTAGTTGATGAGGGGGAAAAGTCTCTAGTAGGGTTATTGAAGCAAGGCCCTTTGGGTAATTTTAAAATTTTAGGTTGGATAAATTCATGAGTGAAAGGGGTTGGTTTTGGGAGTGGAAATTGCACATGAGTAAATAAAATTATCAAAGTTTATTTTTGGGTAGCATTGAAAATTAGGTTGAACAAATATTCTATTAGTGGGATGGAATGTGAAGGACCTGCCTAGTATGGGCCAACAGGCCTGCTGCAGTGTTCCTCCTTTCATGTTCTTATGTAATAATTATTTCCATCGAATTTTTACAAGAGATTTAATAGAAGGCAAGGAGAGCCACTGGGAATGCCAGGGCATAACGGGCAACTAAAAACTTATGGACTATGTCATAATATTTGATAGATTGATGGGAATTTATTTGTTAAACATTGGGCAAATTCAATATGATGATATTTCATTTGGCAAATTATAATAGGACACACATTGCAGCAAGTGTTTAGTAAAATTGAAATTATTTTTGGGAAATGACATTAATTTTTTTTAAATAATTTAAGAATGATATTTAGTTTATGATGAGTAGGTTAATATTGCAATGTTATAATAGTACAAATTGAGATTATCTTATAGAAAAAATACTGAGCATTTTTGAGAGTTATCATTGTCAATAAAGGATCACATTATACTGCTTATGCCATGTGCAAGTCCCACCAACCAACACTTCACTCATGCATTTATCCAACCCAAATTTTAAACTACCCAGGTTTTACCACGTGAATAAATGAATTATCAAAGCTTATTGCTTGGGTAGCATTGAAAATTGGGGTGGCAAATATCTGCTAGTGGGATGGATTGTGAAGGACTGCTGCATGGGCCAACATTGTGGAGTGTTCCTCCTTTCTATGTTCTTATAAGAAAGGAGGAACACTGCAGTAGGCCTGTTGGCCTATCATATCAGATCCTTCACAACCAACCCACTAACAGAATAAACGCCTACCCAAGCAATAAGCTTTGATAATTCTATTTACTCACATGCAAGTCCCACTCAAATCCAACCCTCTCACTCATGCATTTATCCAACCTATTGAAACTACCCAAGGTTTTACCCTTGATAGGACCTTGGGTAGCTTTAAAAAGAGATTGGACAAATGTGGAGGGAGACCTGTATAGTATTCTCCTCGTTTAGTGACGAATTCTCTTACAGACATGTATTGGGTCCCTATCTCCGTCGTTAATGAGTAGAGGCTGTATTATATTCTCCCGGTATCCTAGGAAATTTACACTATGTATAATTGTATTTATGTGTACTTGAGAAAGACAGAGCCAGCCAGCCAGCCTGCCGCCAGCCAACAGTTATTGTGTAGTATACATGGAGTGTATATATACAAAATATGGCTTATATTGGTCTCACAGGTCATGTTGCCGTAAGCGGCTCACTTTCTGTCAACTTCACGCCTCCATATCTCCAACAACAAACAACACAACACCAGTCCTCACATTCGTAATGACATATTTTATTCATTCTAGAGTATATGTTATGTTTCTATGTTATTAATACAGTGGACCCCCGAGTTTCGCAAACCCCGGAAATCGTACATTTATGTAAGTTAAAATTGTAAGTGCTGTGGAAAAGTATTTTTGGGGGTCTGAAATAGACTAACCTGCGTGACATTTTTCTTAAGTGGGAAATTGCCGGAATGGCACTTGAGGAGACTTCAGAAGTGAAGTTTTACGAAACTCGGGGTCCACGTATTGGAAAATAAACACATACATAATCGATCCTTATTGACAAGCACCCAGGCATTTATCGAAATCACAAACAGATCTGATTTGTGACTGATAAAGCCACTGCGTGGGCGAAACGTTGTCAATAAAGGATCACATTATACTGCTTATGTGTTTATTTTTCCATTGTGTTGGGATTTTATTTCCATTTTTTTCAATGTTATTAATATTGTTTATTATATCATATTAGATGAATTATGACAGATAAATAAGCTACAGAGTTGATATTAGTGTTATTTGAAGACTATCTTGTCCTGTCCCCAAACACACCCCTGTAGCCGGCACACTCCAAACATACGCCAGAAACAGAACTTCTGGAGCACTTTTTTGAGCGACAGGGTCCAGTGACTCAAGCTGATCCTAGTGGCATTAAAAAAAAAAAGAAGGGAAGTAACCCCGAAAGACTTGGTACCTGAAGTCTTTATGAAGGGGATTCCCTTCCAAACAACAGCAACTCTTCCATCCTCTCCCCTCCTCCCGTCTTCCACATATCAACAACTCTTCAATAAAGGTAAGTGTCATTGTTTTATTGTTTTATTCTTCAAAAAAATTTATTTTAATACTTTTGGGTGTCTGAACGGATTAATTGAGTTTCCATTATTTCTTATGGGAAAATGGATTCGAAATCGTAATATTCGGTTTTAGTCACTATCTCTGGGAAAGGATTAATTACAAAACCGGGGTCCACTGTATGTCAAATTGGTCCAGAGGTATTCCAAACACATAATTCTTGCATTATAACAATTAGCCACATAGAGACCCATGGTCTTTAATCCGTTAACGGTCCACATGTATATAGACGTTAGTACTGCTACTGCCCCAAACGTACATTTACGTTTTATTTTTCCTGCCTCCAAATTTGGCATGATTGGCCTGAGATGCCCCGGTCAGCGTAGAATGGGTCTTAGCCCTTGGTGCGCTGCATTAAAAATCTGGAACCACTAGTACGTTGTGGAGCACCACTCACTAAGCGCCAGCTAGAGCAAAAAGCGGCAAACACATGGGATTCACTGATGTCATGTAGTATTAACTCTCCCATTTTATGGAAAGTGATGTTGACCCCGAGTTTAGTGGCTCTGAGGTGGATATGGCCATAAGTGGTCGAGGAAATATCAAAACCTTGATAATAACCCATGTGCAACATCCTTTAGAATGTCCTGCAATCTATGCCTGTCTATCTGTCTCTGTCTATCTCTGTCTCACAGGTACACAAATACAATTATACATAGTGTAAATTTCAGGATAACCCAAAATCCAGACAAAGTGCTTCTAGATATAATGTGTAAACATGACTGGCAAATACGATTTACACTTGCTCAGAACCAGGCGTGTTGGTTCAGGAGTGGATCTCTGAACTGAGAGCTAGTTGCTAGACAGACAGACAGAGAGCTTAAATGACAGGCAGATAGACAGAGAGCTTGACAGATAAAGAGCTTGACAGACAGAGCTTGACAGACAGAGCTTGACAGACAGAAGGATAGACAGAGAGCTTGAGAGACAGACAGAGAGCTAGCTTGACAGACAGACAGACAGAGAGCTTGAAAGACACAGATAGATGGAGTTTGACAGACAGATATGGTTGTGTAACAATGAAAACATAGGGGATGCTCGCCTCATCAAATGTCACCCCTTATCTTATCTTATCACAGCACCCTCGCATACGCTCACCAATTATCTTATCTTATCTTATCACTGTCAGCAGTGGACTGACTTGTTTTACATCATGCTTCAAGGGAACTTATTATTCTTATTATTATTTTCATTATTCTTCTTATTATTATTATATACTCCCACGTATCCACAACATTGCTGGAACCTATAAATACTTTGTATATATTCCTAGACATTAGTAAATGACCAAAGCAGGTGTAAATATCCACCTGTCAGTGTGTTTGTGACAATTTGAGTACAATTTCAGTACCTAATATTAGTCTTAAAACAAAGAACTACTATAAATTGTAATTATCAGAACATAAAAATTAAATAAAATAATATAAAAACGAGAAAAAATATATCGGCAACACTTCTGCAAGCGGCAGGACTCTATGTTGCCGTAAGGTGAGCATTCAGTGCCAACTTCTCAGTCTCATATTTCGGTAAGTACTGAGCCTTAAAATTTTTTTTTTATGCTATTACACTTCGAAAAATGTGCTCTTTATTTCTATAAGAAAAAAACAATTTTTTTTTTTCAAAATATTCGGGCACTGGGTAGTAAACGATACAGTGGACCCCGAGTTTCAGAAACCCCGAAATCGTAACTTATGTAAGTATAATATTGAAGTGCTTGTGAAGTGTATTTTTGGGTCTGAAATAGACTAACCTACGTGACATTTTTCCTTAAAAGAGTAAATTGCTCGTAATGGCGCTTGAGAGACTTCAGAGGAAGTTTTACAACTCGGGTCCACTGTATACAGTAGAACGTCATTTAACACGAGATTATGTTGCACGTTACGGGTATTGCACGATTTAAGATTTGCGACACATTATCATCTTACATGACGTAAAGATGATATTACACAGTTCGGCAAGAGGGAAAAATTTTGAGTGCGCGGTCGCCCGCGGTGGGTTAAACCATTGAGTCAGTGGGGGAGTCCTTGTGCCATCCCCGCCACCCTCACCCACCCACGCATCCCTCCCAGCGTTCAGTTTGGTTCGTACACGTGCAGGACGATAAGTATCGGGAAGCTTGGTGTGTTTATTTACATTCATTTCCTCATTTTCAGTGCATTTTGATAAATATACCAAGCAATCATGGCACCCAGTAAGCATACAAGTGTTCCAGCAAGTGACAAGAAAAAGTTTAAGCGTTCAAGTCTAGGAATTTCAAAGAAAATCGAGATATTAGATAAGCTTAAGAGTGGCTCACGTGTGAGGGATATAGTGAGGGCCTATGGCCTTAATGAAGCGTCAAGCGTCAGTTCGTACGATTAGGAAGAATGAGGCAAATATACGAGCTTGTGTAATGAATAACCCAAAATGTGACCTCATGAAAAGAATGACACGTAGGTCCCAACAAGTAAATAAAACTGAAAACTTGTTGCTTGAGTGGATCGAACAGAAAACAAAGAAAGGTGCACCACTTAGTTTTCTCTTAATTAGGGAAAAGGCCTTACAGTTGTTTAAAGCAGTGTGTGATAAGGAAGGAAGGAAGGCCTGAAAACGAGTGTATGTTTACCACAGGCTGGTTCAAGAACTTCAAGTTGCATAATAAGTTACAACATATTAAGTTTTCTGGTGAAAGTGCTTCAGCTGATCATACAGCAGCAAGTAATTTTCCTGCTGAATTTCAGGAACTTATTTCTGAGGGTGGATATGAGCCACAGCAAGTGTTTAATGCTGACGAGAGAGGTGTTTTCTGGAAGAAAATGCCAACACGAACTTATATCAGTCAGCAAGAGAAAAGTGCACCAGGCTTCAAGGCAGCAAAGGATCACTTCACCTTGCTCCTTTGTGGTAATGCATTAGGTGATTTCAAGTGTAAGCCCATGGTTATTTACCGCTCTAAGAAACCTCGTGCTTTGAAAGGTGTGGATAAAAACACCTTACCAGTAATTTGGAAGTCAAACCAGTCAGCATGGATGACAGAGGAAATATTTATTGACTGGTTTAAGCATCACTTTATTCCTGAAGTCAAGTTTTACCTGCACAGCAAGAACCTTGCATTCAAGGCTCTCTTCATTCTTGATAATTCCCGTACTCATCCACAAGCTTTGCTGGATGTGACCCCACATATAAAAGTTGTATTTTACCTCCAAATACAACATCTCTGATACAACCACTGACCGGGAGTTATTCAGACATTCAAGTGTAACTACACAAAAAATTATAAAAACTAGTTGCATCAATGGACTCTGACTCAACCTGGCAGTACCAAGCTTCTGGAGTAAATTTAACATTGCAGATGCCATCAGCTATGCTTGAAGTGCATGGAATGAAGTGCCCAATCAACATTAAATGCAGGCTGGGGAAAGTTATGGCCTTCTCTAGTTAATTGTTTCACTGGTTTTTCCTTGCTTGAGAGTCAGGTTCAGGAAATTGTTCAGCTGGCAAGGAGATTACCAGGTGATGGTTTTGAAGATATGAATGAAGATGATGTGAACGAACTCTTAGAAGATGATGATGAAGACAGGAGTCCAGAGGAAATGTTGGCAGAGTTCGATGCACAGATGCAAGGGAGGGAGATAACAGAAGAAGATGAAGAAGAACCTGAAGAAAAACAGTTAACATTGCAGCAGTTACATGAGCAGTTCCATAATATTGGTAAAATTGCAGACTTTTTAACTGAAGAGGACCCTGACAAAGCTAGAAGCAGGGCTTTGAAACGGGGTCTAGACCAGCTGATGATGCCTTACCGTCAGCTGTATAATGTTATGCAGAATAAAAGAGCCCAGAGATCCATTTCAGAATTTATGCACACTGCAATACAACCATCGACTTCAGCACCAGAACCTCTACCATCCACTTCTACCGACAACCAACAAGCATCCACCTCAGCCCAGTAGGGCCACACCATCCATATCCACTCTTCACTACCATCCACAAACATCATTACCCACAATTTAAGGTAAGAAATACTATAATTTCTATTGCATTTGTAGTCTTAAGCAGTAATATATCACAGCAATGCACTACAATTACATATCCACCTCAGCTCAGTAGGGCCACACCATCCATATCCACTCTTCATTACCATCCACAAACATCATTACCCACAATTTAAGGTAAGAAATACTATAATTTCTATTGCATTTGTAGTCTTAAGCAGTAATATATCATGACAATGAACTAAAATTACATATTCGCCTTCAATTTTTGCAAGATCTGTTGGTCTAAAAAACTTGTTTGGCTTTTTGAGACTCCCAGGAACATAACCCTATTTTTCCCATAAGTTATGTTAATTATTTAACACGAAATTATCTAACACGACTTTTTCAGGAAGGTAACTATCGTGCTAAATGACGTTCTACTGTATACGTTTGGACTGTTTACGGGTTAATGTAGAGATATATCATTATTCTTCCATCTCTATGTAGAGATATATTATTATTCTTCCATCAAAGAATAAGTTAACAGTTTACATCATTATTATCTGTATAATCTATATGCAATAAAGATTATATCAATAATCTATATTTTAAATTATTTATGATATAACCCATTATAGAAATGAGGTGCTGGAGGGACAAACAGGGCATAGCAAGACAACTATGTAAAAAGCATGCACTAAGACTAAACAACTCCAAGAATCAAGCTCGGTATCCCATTTTCATGTTTCTTTTTCCCAGTATACACAGGGTTAAACATCCTTCCACTCATGACATCTACATTTGCATTTTTCAATACAGTCCCGGTTTACATGGTCCCAAAACACCCTTTATTAAGTTTATTTTTTTAAATGTCTTTTGTAAGTGTACTTTGGGGGTCTAAACGACTAGTCTATTTTACATCATTTCTTAAGGAGATAAATTCGTTTGGAATGGCACTTGAACAGCATTCTGGAACGAAAAAATATCGTAAACCGGGGTACCACTGTATTTTTATTTTATTTGTGAAGCAACTATCAGTATATCATAAATATCACAAACTGATAACTGTCACAGGTGACCCCTGTGTTGCTTGTTTATTATCCTGGTCACTATACTCATAATCATAACTTCTAAAGGACTGAAAGTGCTAGCAGAATTTTTATAGCCTTTGAGTGAGGTAAAGAGAAGCAGACGTAGCTAGCACAAAAGGTAGACAGCGAGGGAAGTGCAGACTGAGAGAAGTGGACCTAGAAGGAAGATGTTTACCCTCATCTTCAACACATTTCACCATGAATTTGTGACTTTTTTTCAAATGAATGTATGTAAGCATGTATGTGTGTGTGTGGGTGAATAGAAAGGTGAACAAGGGGGGCTTGAACCGTGGTCCCAAGATTAACAGGTCCAGTGCTTTATCGTTGAGCTACGGGGGGCTTCTCTAATAAGAAAGTTTCCTAGTAAATGTACTTATTGTTGAAGTTGAATTTGTTAAATATACCCTCATGACTGTTTTGCTGTTCAAGACATGTGTGTATGAAGGCCCAAGCTTCAAATAAATTGTGGTCCATGTTGACTGCATTCAACACCTTTATACACCATAATAGATCTTCATTACAGTACAGCATTTGTGAATATAAATTCAAAGATATTTTCTGGTTTGGTCAGTTCTACTATTTCCTGGCTTAAATAACTGAGTCTTAACCCTTTGAGGGTTCGCCTGGTCTACGCTTAGCCTGGTCCAAGCCATAGAACTACGCTTGAGCCCAGCTCACCGATAAGCTGGGGTAAATTTGGGCCTAGTATGAGAAAATACAGTGGACCGGTTAACGAAACCAAATCAAAATAGCATAATATTTAATCAGTGTATTTGGGGCTGAAAGACTAACCATGTGACATTATCTTGGATGTAAATTTGAATGGCACTGAGGAGGCTTGATGAAGTTGAACCGAGGCCACTGACATCTATGTGGTAAGTGTGGACCACATAAAACAAATACTGCAGCACGCAGTGCATAATGAGAAAAAAAAACTGAGACTGTATTTTTGGATTAAAACAGTGACTTTGCAATGTTTTTTCGTAGTTTTTTTTACAGTTGTATTCGCGATTTCTTGGTCTCATTAGATAGAATGGAAGATATATTACAGAAATAAGGATAATTTTTATTGGTTTTGGTACTGAAAATGGCTTGAAACTGAGCTCAAAGTAGCAGAAATGTTCAATTTTTCCCGATGTTCAAGAGTAAACAAATAACATCACACGTCTAATACACAGTGGGTCTAATATACGTTCACAAATGTGCTGATATTATTTATACAATTATTACAATATTGCATAACAGTAAATCTATTTTTTGGTGTGAATAAAAATTCATTATGTGAATAAAAAATAAAAATGGAATTCATTTGTAAAGCCTAAAAATGTAACTAATAAACAGAAGAAATGTTAGTTTAGTGCCAGGAATGCCTGTATTGTTTATTCTGGACCCTATTTTGAAATTGGAATATTTTCAACTTTGTGTTAAATTGGCCAAATGACCAATTTCTGATCACTTTATTGGGTAGTTGAAACAGTTGACTAAGCAATTTCTTTGCTCAATCGATAAAATAGAAGTAATACTAGCGAAATAGCTAAGAATTTGTTCGACTAGAATAATGTAATTGGCCTAAAATGGGAGTCAAAATTGGCAAAATCGCCGATGCGTAAATATCACTGACGCAACAAAATTTGCGAGAGCGAAATTTCATAAATTTTTCATCAAATTTCATACTTTTTGTTTTATTACCTTCAAAAAAGATTCTCTATCATTTCATAAGCAAAATAACAAGAAATTATTTTGAAAATTCTTGGAACCTGGCTGTCACTCTGAGATTTGGCCTCTGGACCCTCAAAGGGTTAATATTTCATCTGTGTGAGACAGCTCGTCTGAACTGCCTCTGGTTTTCTCTGTTATTACAGCATTTCCTACATTCTTCTATTTCAAATGTTTTAAATTGAAATCTCCAACCAACATGATGTTTGGGGCTGGACTTGAAAGATTTCCAAAAAAAATTTAATTTTAAGTTCCTAGTCTTTGAACTGCTTGGAAGCTGTATCTGGAGGTTTATGTACAAGTACAATAACTAGATTCTTATTTAAATTTTTTTACTGTCAAAACTTTCACTACATCATTTTTGGGGCTATGTAACTCACTGCAAATGAGTGACTCTTTTAACAGATTTTTTTTGTTGTTGTTGCAACTAAGTAGAGTGTAACCAGGCATCTGAGTTTTGTTATCAAATCAGTCTTTTTGTGTAGGTCTCTGTGAAAGCTGCAGACATTGCATGTGACTAAAAAGTCCACTAATAAATGATATATTTTTGTTTTTGCTTTGTTTATAACACTGTGCATTTGCAAAACTAAATGTTAAATTACAGTGGACCCTCGGTTAAAGGCCGTTCTGGTTAAAGGCCAACTTGGTTAGAGGCTCCCGGTTAGAGGCTGTATGGGATGCGTCCGTCCGCCGGCTGGGGCCGCCTGTGCTTCAGTTTGCCTGTGTCTCTCGGTGTGTGAGGAAGCTTCTGCTCATTCATCCAAACATTTCGCTATAATCCATTGTTTTTGGTGGTTATTTATCAAGTGCAACTGCAAAATAAGTCACCATGGCCCCAAGGAAAGTTCTTAGTAAAGTTCCTTTGGTAAAGAAAGTGAGAAACACGATAGAATTCAAGGCAGGCAGGCATGGAGGCAAGGAGAGTAGCAGGCATGCAGGGAGTGTAGCAGGCATGCAGGGAATGTAGCAGGCATGCAGGGAGTGTAGCAGGCATGCAGGGAGTGTAGCAGGCATGCAGGGAATGTAGCAGGCATGCAGGGAGTGTAGCAGGCATGCAGGGAGTGTAGCAGGCATGCAGGGAGTGTAGCAGGCATGCTGGGAGTGTAGCAGGCATGCAGGGAGTGTAGCAGGCATGCAGGGAGTGTAGCAGGCATGCAGGGAGTGTAGCAGGCATGCAGGGAGTGTAGCAGGCATGCAGAGAGTGTAGCAGGCATGCAGGGAGTGTAGCAGGCATGCAGGGAGTGTAGCTGGTGGAGTGACTCTCAAGCTGATCTTAGTGGTATTAAGGGGCAGTATGTATGACCTGTCAACTGTTTTTTTTTTTCTGTTCGTCGAATTTCTTTCATTTTTTTTTTACACATAGAAGTGTTCACTCAATGTGTTTTAAAAAAATATTCAATAAGATAGTCCAAACAACAACTGAAAAAAAAAAATATTTACTGAAAATCTCATGTCAGGACGTTTGGCAGGATCCCGATCCTATATGTCACTACGTAAGGTTGTTTTGAGACTTGGTACCGAAAAAACAATGCTAATACGATATTTTGTCGATGTACTTTCCTGTAAACATCTTATCTTTATTCCACAAAAAAAATAAAGCATGTAACTGTTTGAATGTTGAAAAAAAATATGCCCTTTAATCCCAAATAAATCCCAAAATATTTGGAATATTTACAAAAGTGCATCATTAAAAATAAGAACAATCATATTTTTACCATTCCTGTGAATATTATTTCATTTAATCAAACAGTAAAAGCTCCACAAAGTAAAATAAGTCAATAACTTACTTCCGAGATATTCGCCTGGAGCGGCGCCGGCCACCCGCCTTGGGAATTTTTTTTTTTTTTTCGAAAAAATCACTTTTTTCAATGTTTTAACTAATGTTTTAGTGTAGTTAGCCTCTACACACCGTTTTCTCTTATTTACAGATTAAAGAAAATGTTATGGGAAGGGGATGGAAGGGGAATCATTTTATACTCATTGCTGATAGAGACCGCACTATATTAGAGCTCATTTTATTCATGCTGGAGCATATAACATGTTTATATGTTATTTATAGTGTTTATTATTTCATATTAGATCAATTGTGATAGATAAATAAGCCGTAGAATTGATATTAGCATAATAATGAAATAATATATGGTGCTCTCAGAGTGGGAATTCTGCTGACGTCAGCAAATATTCCCAGATCGTTCCTGATTGGCTGGTAGACTACGTATAAGCTCCGCCCACTCTCATATGATGCCAAATCGTAAATTACACCATTAGAATGAATAATACACGAAACAGTAAAGAAAAAAAATGGAAAAAATTCTAAAAATATACGGGCTGAGAGCAGGCGAGCTGCGCACATCGCCGTCACCATACATGATATAAATGACTATAATTCCTTGTAGAAACGTCGTATTACATTGAGTCTTGTACCATTGTGTAGCCAGAGAGTTAAGCTATTTTTCTATAAGATTAACTCAATTTTCATAATTTTTTTTTTTTTTTTTTTTTCGCTCGGTGACAGGTGTAGCTGCCCCTTAAAAGACCACAGAGAGAGCTTTGCTACCTGAAGTCCTTATGGAGGGGGATTACCCTTCCAAACACTAACTCGTCCCTCTTTCCTCCTCCCTATCTTCCAGAAGCCAGCATTAGTCTTCAATAAAGGTATGTAATACTGATTTAATTGTTAAAAAAAAATATTTTTCTTTTAATATTTTTGTCTGGAACGGAATAATTGTATTTACAATAATTCTTATGGGGAATATTATTTCGGTTAAAGGCCATTTCGGTTTAAGGCCGAGCTTCTGGAACGGATTACGGCCTTTAACCGAGGGTCCACTGTACTTGTTTGTTGAGGGACTGTTTTTGTTGACACTGCTATCTTTGACTCTGATGAGGCAGCCACTTATTTTGTTTCCAATCCCACACGGATCTGTTGAGGTGGTAGAATATTCTTGTCATTTCTAGCCAATTTGCTTTTGATTCATGGCTCTAAAAAAAATCTCTGAAGTTTGAATGGTTGTGAATACTATGGTTAGTTTGCTCATATGGAGTGTACCTCCTGGTTCCTTTCAAGAGATAAAGCCTACCCACTTCAGGCCTTGATGCATGATAAAACATCTCACAGGTGTCAAATAATTACTCCAGATACAAGGTACTTTACTGTACAGTCATCTCAAACAATTTATAAACTTCCTTACTCAAGGGCTTTGATTATGCAATAATTGTAATGATGGGCAACCAGTGAAAAGATTTAATTATCCACAATATTTTTGGCTCACTGACTCTCCTATACCAAAATCTCTCTTTACTCTTATTGCTATTTCTGTAGGATGTCAAATATTAAACAGAGTAGAATGATATATTACAACAATATGGTCTCTCCTGTGACCTTGCTTGGAGACCTGTATATCATAATTAAATGCAATTTCATTCAGAAATGTCAAGTGCTGACAAGCAACTGTGAAATATCGTAGATAAAAATGTTTAAGCCCCTCTGGTCATGATAAAGGTGATAATTTTAAAATAATCTATACTGGTACAATTATACTAAAGATATAATAAATGCTGTACAATACGTATTAATAATGTTAGAAAATTAAATTGTCATTTATTCAAAGAGAATCTGTAAAGGGATCATGAAATAACTCTGTAGACTAGAGAACATTCATGCCATCCTAGCAATATGGCATATTGAACCACAGATTTACAAAACTACGAATATTTAAAACCTCCAAAGGAGCTCACATGTGAGTCTTTACATGAATAATAAATTGATCTCTCTGATTAGCTTTAAATGGGCAATAGGCACATATATATGGTTTTCCACAAGTACTATTACGAATATGTTTTACCAGACTTGACTTGTCACTAGTTTCATAAAAACAATATGGGCAGGAGAATGGTTTTTCTCCAGTATGAGTGCGATAATGCCTTCTGAAATTATAGGGTTTTGTACAAGTGTAGTTACAATGAGGACAATGAAATGTTTCTGCCATCTTTCTGCGGAGAACAATATTCTTCTCAGTGCCCGGGGCTCCTACCTCGTCAGACATTTGAGTGTCATTGCCCAGCCATACCTGTAGGGAAATGTGTGTCATATTCAGTTTTTAGCAAATAAAAGATTTGTATGTGTGTGAGCTATGCTTATGTAATGTCCATGATTATTTTATAAAGTTTACTTATATGTAAGCAAATTTTTCTCTTGTATAACTATTTTCATGGCATCTGATCTTTTCTTTAGGTATGTAGATTCATGGTTACCACAATGTATATATGTATGTAAACAATCACAAACAGGCGATCTTAACTATGCAAGACAAGCCATGGGGGGTGGAAATCTTTAGCTCAAGTGCTAAAGATTTCCACCCCCCATGGCTTCTCTTGCTTGTATATAAAGTGGTACCCCGACTTATGATATTTTTTCATTCCAGAATGCTGTTCAAGTGCCATTACCAAACGAATTTATCTCCATAAGAAATGATGTAAAATAGACTAGTCCTTTTAGACCCCCAAAATTACACTTACAAAAGCATTTAAAAAAATAAACTTACATAAAAGGGTGTGTTTGGGGACCATCGTAAGTCGGGGTACCACTGTATGTATATAGTATATATATATATATATATATCATTTATATACAGTAGGACCCCACTTTTACAGCAGGTTAAGTTCCAGGCTACCACCGGAAAGCAGAATGCCATTTTTTCCACTTATAAATGCATATAAATGCCAGATAACAAGTTTACACTAATACAGCCTCACCTCACTTAACAACGGAGTTCCATTCCTAAGACCATGTCGGTAAACGAATTCATCGCTAAGTGAGGAGCATAATATAATGGTAGTGGGTTTGTGTCAACCATCTTTGATATTGTTTTAATGTCACCTTCACACTATTTATAACATTTCTGGTATATTTTTAAATGTTTATACAGCAGTGTACAGTGGACCCCCGAGTTTTGGTCATAATTCATTCCAGAAGGCTGCTCAAGTGACATTACCGAACGAATTTACTCCCTTAAGGAATAATGTCAAGTAGGTTAGTCCATTTCAGACCCCCAAAAATACACTTACAAAAGCATTTACAATATTATACTTACATAATTGTACGATTTCCGAGGTGACCGAAACTCGGGGGTCCACTGTATACTGTATATTGTAATAAACAGAATAGAGGAAATCAGCTCTAATATACATTATTTAGGTATGCATACTGGTCAGAGAGCCAGTCGTAAGTCTGAGTGGTCGGTAAACAAATACGTCGTTAAGTGAGGAGAGGCTGTATATATTAAGTTAGCAATAGAACTAGTCATTAAAAAACAATAAAAAGTATAATACACACACAGTATACTCATTACTTACCTCAAAATATTTGTAGTCTTAATGTAGGGTGAGAGGTGAGCAGTATTTATTGTAAGAAGTCAGGTGTGGTAGATATTGTAGCCCTCCTGGCCACCCCATCCACATGTAATATACAGCCTCTCCTCACTTAGCAATGTACTCGTTTACCAACGCCTCGGACTTACGACAAGCTCCTTGACCAGTATTTATATACCTAAAGAATGTATATTAGAGCTGATTTCCTCTATTCTGTTTAATTCAATATACAGTGGACCCCCGAGTATCGTAATTAA